>CAUYLG010023408.1:0-19357 GCA_963573385.1 Cacajao melanocephalus | reverse complement strand
GACAGAAAATGTCTCTTTCTTTTAGTGCTTATCACTAGATCTTCAGTCAGCATTTATGTGAGGTGGGGCTTTAGCTGTAATGTTTTCTAAATGAAAATCCTGTAAATTAGTTCAACCATTGTGCAAGACAGTGTGGTGATCCCTCAAGGACCTAGAAATCGAAATTCCATTTGATCCAGCAATCCCATTACTGGGTATATATCCAAAGGATTATAAATCGTTCTATTATAAAGACACAGGCAAATGTATGTTCATAGCGGCACTGTTTACAATAGCAAAGACCTGGAACCAACCCAAATGCCCACTGATGATAGACTGGACAAGGAAAATGTGGCACATATACACCATGGGATACTATGCGGCCATAAAAAGTGATGAGTTCGTGTCTTTTGTAGGGACATAGATGAACCTGGAAACCATTGTTCTCAGCAAACTGATGCAAGGACAGAAAATCAAACACCACATGTTCTCACTCATAGGCGGGTGTTGAACAATGAGAGCACATGGACACAGGGAGGGGAGCATCACACACTGGGGTCTGTTGGGGGGGATTAGGGGAGGGATGGTGGGGGGTAGGGAGGTTGGGGAGGGATAACATGGGGAGAAATGCCAGATATAGGTGATGGGGATGGAGGCAGCAAACCACATTGCCATGTATGTACCTATGCAACAATCCTGCATGTTCTTCACATGTACCCCAGAACCTAAAGGGCAATTAAAAAAAATACATATATACATAAAGAAAATCCTACTCCTGTTGTCCTCATCTCTTGAATAATTCTTCCTTTCTCTACTGATTTTAAACACCATTCTACCTAAATGTATTCTGATCCGTAAAGAGTCTCTTTTCAAATTTCCTACTGTCTTTCATTTCTTTCGTTTATTATTGCGCCAACCGTAGACTGTAAAAATCTTTTAATAGCCGGTGGATCAAGCCTTACTTACTGTTAAAAGATTTCTTTTGGCTTACTGCAACCTCCACCTCCTAAGTTCAAGTGATCCTCCTGCCTCAGCCTCCCAAGTAGCTGGGATTACAGACCACACCACCATGCCAGGCTAAGTTTTGTATTTTTAGTAGAGACGGGGTTTCACCATGTTGGCCAGGCTGGTCTTGAACCCTTGACCTTAGGTGATCCACCCACCTTGGCCTCCCAAAGTGCTGGGATTACAGGCGTGAGCCACTGTGCCCCGCCTTAAAACATTTCTTGACTACCTTCAAACATTTTCTCATCCAGAGGAAACTTATAATCAATTTATCAAGTTTCATTACTAAATCATATTGGGATTTTAATTTAGTTTGCATTGATAATTTATGAAATAAATGATTCCTTTACAAAAGCGAGCCTTCATGCATAGAATGTCTTTCCCTTTATTCAGGCCACCTTTTATGTTTGGGAGTGAATTTTTATAGTTTTATTCATATCAGTCTTGTACATTTTTTCAAGTGTATTCTCAGGCATTTAATAATTTTTGTTGTTACAATGAATGGAATTTAAAAAAAACTGTGATTTCTGGTTGGGCATGGTGGCTTACACCTATAATCCTAGCACTTTGGGAGGCTGAGGCAGGCGAATCACTTGAGCCCAGGAGTTCAAGACTGGCCTGGGCAATATGGTGAAACCTCATCTCGACAAAAATTCAAAACTGTGCTTGTCGTGGTTGTGTGCACCTGTTGTCCGAGCTATTTGGGTGGCTGAAGTGGGAGGATTGCTTGAGCTGAGGAGACAGAGGCTGCTGTGAGCCAGCTTGGGTGACAGAGTGAGACCCTTATAATAACATAAAATAAAATACTACAATTTTTAATTGCTTATTAATGGTAAATAAGAATGTGCTTTTTTTTTTTTTTTTTTTGAGATAGGGTCTCGCTCCAGTGCCCAGGCTGGAGTGCAGTGGCACAATCTTGGCTCACTGTGACCTCTACCCCTTGGGTTCAAGCGTTCCTCCTGCCTCAGCCTCCCAAGGAGCTGGGATTACAGGTGCACACCACTACGCCCAGCTAATTTTTGTATTTTTTGTAGAGATGGGGGTCTCACCATGTTGTTCAGGCTGGTCTCAAACTTGGGCTCAAGTGATCCACCTGCCTCGGCCTCCCAAAGTGCTGGGATTACAGGCGTGAGCCACTGTGCCTGGCCTGCTTCTGCATTCTTTTGCCACCTCCATCACAGAGATAGGCCTTCTTTCTGTGCTCTGGGGGTGCCTTATGTATTAGTCAGCCTCAATATGCATTGCAACATACCATGATGTGTTTATATTTGTTTTCCCCACTAGACCAAGAGAACTCTGAGATATATCCCATTCATCTCTCATTCCCAGTGATTGGGGCAGAGTATGAGTCAAGTAAATATTGAATGAATTGATGAAAAATAATAGAGAACAACAATTCTTAAGTTGTTCACATAATAACATCGGAAGTGTCAAAGACTGGACAAAAAGTCACTGTCTTACTCGGGTGAGTTCATCCTGGCTTGCCTGGGACTTGCCCAGTTTTGGCACTGAATGTCCTATGTCATGGGGAATCCCTGAGACATTTACAACTGCAAGAAGTTTGTTTTGTGTTTTTGAGACAGCGTCTCACTCTGTTGCCCAGCATGAAGTGCAGTGGCGCAATGTCAGCTCACTGCAGTCTCAACTTTCAAGCGACCCTCCTGCCTTCAGCCTCCCGAGCAGCTGGGACTTTACAGGCGCCTGCCACCACGCCCAGCTAATTTTTGTATTTTTTACTAGAGACAGGATTTCGCCATGCTGCCCAGGCTGGTCTGGATCAGCTGACCTTAAATGATCTGCCTGCCTCAGCCTCCCAAAGTGCTGGAATTACAGGTGTGAGCCACCGCACCTGCCATGACAGAGAGATTTATCCATTGACTCCTGGCCCCCGTTAGTTGAGGTTTGCCTGCGGGTTGGTAACTCTCCCTCTGAGCCCTTGATGAAACCTCTGGGCTCTGGAGTACTGGAGAAGTCCCAGCGTGTGCTTGAGGGGAAGCACCACCATTGGGGGTGCGTTGAAGCCTATGAAGATCTGAGGTGAAATGGGGAGCTGAGAGATGTGAGTTGGAGTGTTAGAGGTGTCTACATGCGCTAGCCTCAGGATTTGTCCTGACTCTGGCTGTCTGGAATTCCGTCTCTAATATCTGTTCTTGTGTGTGTATGTGTGTGTGATACACCTTGAGATTTCTTCTAAAAGTGGAGCACAGAAAAACAGTCAGCTTACGTGCTCATTGCAGTCTGTCAGCTTCCTATTAATCAAAGTGTGATTTAGACAGAAGAGGTCTTCACCTTGAGCCTTCTCCTGGGCTGATGAATTGCTTCTTTTCCTCTTGTTTGCAGGGTAGGAGTAAATTTCTATTAGTATATAGAGAGCCAAAGAATAAATCTTTGTCCAGAGAAGGCAAACCAGGTAATTGTGAAAGACAAAATACATGACATTCAAGTGCAATGGAGAGTCATTAATTAAGTTGAGACTGAACCTGAAGGAATCATTTGAATACAAGTGTGTGCCAGCTCAGCTATTAATTAATCTGAGGCTGAGCTGTGTTTAAAAGAGAAGGTGTTGATTTTTCAAGCCAGGCTAGATAAAGAACAGTTCATGATTGGATTGAATTGATGCTACTTGTAAGCTTTATCAGATTGAATCAGGCTAGTGGTGCTTTTTTTCTTAATAAAGAGCTCTCTCTTTATTCTACTTATTATTAAAAGTTATTTTATTACCAACATTAAAAAAGTGAAATAGGACACAAAGGCTTAAAATTTAAAAACCTGGCTGTGCGTGGTGGCCCATGCCTGTAATCCAAGCACTCTGGGATGCCGAGGCAGGGGCATCTCTTGAGCCCAGAAGTTTGAGCCTAGGTAACATAGGGAGACCCCATCTACAAAAAAGAAATGTATAAAAACATTTAGCCAGGTGTCATGGTATGTGCCTATAATCCCAGCTACTTGGAATTAACTGAGGCAGGAGAATTGCATGAGCCCAGGAGTTGGAGGTTGCAGTGAACCATGGTCAGACGGCTGCACTCCAGCCTGGATAACAGAGCTCAAAAAACAAAACAAAACAAAACAAAAAGTTTCCTATCCTATCCACACCCTTAGTCTTGTTTCTGGGAGAGACCCACTTTCTATCCATGTAGCAGTTGCATCTGGAATTCCTAAATACTATTGTGATTTGTTTATTTTAGACTTTTAAAGATTGATTGGCTGACTTCTGCTTACGGTAGATGAGCATTTAGCTCTCTTACAGGACTCCCACCCCACCCTGTTATTCAGCTGCTTTGCTCTTCTTGGTCTGCTGATACAGTCTAGTCAGTGTTTCTGGTTAGAGTAACATTCAGTGTTTATGTGATTATGCCTATGTAAATATTGTTTCCATGTGCATATTGTTTACCACTAACCAAGTACTACAGTAAAATTACAATTCCTTTCTCTTTGTTTTTTTGAGATAGAGTGTCACTCTGTCACCCAGGCTAGACTACAGTGGCGTGATCTTGGCTCACTGAAATTTCTGCCTCCCGGGTTCAAGCGATTCTCTTGCCTCAGCCTCCCAAGTAGCTGGGGTTACAGGCATGCACCACCACACCCGTCTAATTTTTGAACTTTTTAGTACAGATGGGGTTTCACCATGTTGGCCAGGCTGGTCCTGAACTCCTGACCTCAGATGATCCGCCCGCCTTGGCCTCCCAAAGTACTGGGATTACAGATGTGGGCCACCACGCCTGGCCTCATATATTTTTTTCCCCAAGTTGTTAATTGCATCAACATTTGCTTAGTTTTCTTTGCATCTATTGCTAATTTGTCACATACCTTCCAGCAGATAACTTGCTAGTCTCACTCCCCGACCTGCCAGTCTCACTCCCCGACCTCCCAGACCTCCCTCCTGGAGTCCTCCAGCTCAGGTCTGGACTCTGTGCTCTCTGGGCCTGCTGTCCTCCTGCGGCTTCTTTTCATCCTAGAAGTTTTCCCTTTGCTCTACTCTGTTGGCTCCCCTGTTTCTTAAATCCTGTGCCTTCCTCTGATTTAGCTATTTTTCTCCGTTTCTCTCTAGAAGCTTTTCTAATCTCTTATTTATTCCTGCTCTTCTGAAATCCTGCAACGATTGTGGGGGGTGTCTTTTAAAATTTACTGTGCTTGGTTCTAAATGGTCATTTTCTATCCAAAGAGTCACTTGTTCCAGTTCTGTAACTGTTCTTATTTTTAAATTTCTTCCTCCCCATATTTTTCAGTCTTCATTTCTAGAACTCCAGTTATTTAGATAGTGAACCTTGTCAGCTGAACCTCTCATTTCTTATTCTTTTCTGTCCATTTCACTGATTTTATTTCCTTTCTTTCGATTTATTACTGGGGATGTCTTTTTGATTTCCTTTTCCAACCTTCCTAGTGATTTTTAATTGTGACCGCCATAGTTTTAGTTTCCAAGAGCGCTTGATATTTCTTGTTCTTTGTTGCGTTTTTTAAAAAAATGGCAGCCTGCCTTTCATTCATGGATGTGACAGTGTCTCTTGTGACTATGTCTATGATTTTAAGTAGTATTTTTTTAATAAGTTGCTTTTTTTGATGTTCTGCATAGCCCAGTTTCTTCCTATTCTTTTCTACTTGTTTGCTTTGCTCTCTGTATTTTATGTTCAAGGCTGTCTTTATTATTTTATTTTATTATTATTTTTTTTGAGACTGAGTTTCACTCTTGTCATCCAGGCTGGAGTGCAGTGGCACAATCTCTGCTCACTACAACTTCCACCTCCTGGGTACAAGCAATTCTCATGCCTCAGTGTCCTGAGTAGTTGGGATTATAGGCACCCACCACCACACCCAGCTAATTTTTGTATTCTTAGCCTAGACGGGGTTTCATCATGTTGGCTAGGCTGGTCTCGAACTCCTGACCTCAGGTAATCTGCCCGACTCAGCCTTCCAAAGTGATGGGATTACAGGCATGAACCACCACGCCTGGCCTATTTTATTTATTTTTTTGAGTCAGAGTCTCATTCTGTCACCAAGGCTGGAAGTACAGTGGTACGATCTCAGCTCACTGCAACCTCTGCTTCCTGGGCTCAAATGATTCTCCTGCCTCAGCCTCCTGAGTAGCTGGGAGTACAAGCATGCACCACCACACCCAGCTAATTTTTGTATTTTTAGTAGAGAGGGGGTTTCACCATGTGGGTCAGGCTGGTCTCGAACTCCTGATGCCAACTGATCTACCTCCACTTGGTCTCCCAAAGTGCTGGGATTACAGGTGTGAGCCATGGTGCCCGGCCCAAGTCTGTCTTTAAATGTCAGGTAATCCTAAGCCAGGGATCTGTTAGAATGAAGATTGAGGCTCTGAGAAAATGATTGGAAGCTCTGTGAGCATTGGTGGGGCTTGCTTATTGGTGGCTGTCATTTCAGAGTGATCTGGCAGGAAGCTGGCTTTTTCACTGGGAGATTCCAAGATTTTAGTACCTGGCCATCTTTCCTCTGGGCTTGCCCAGTTTCTCTTGACAAGGATCTTTTTATCCCACTTGTAGGTTCTCCAGCTTGGCTATTGGCTGGGAAAGGAAGTTGAGAGGGATTCTTATCATTCAGGAGGCAGATTTTCTGAAAATCCACTGCTTTTAATCCAGGACCTCACCCCCAACTCTCCACTATACCTCAATTTCCAGAGTCTGGAGCTTCCCCTGTACATTTCTCCAGAGGTTAGAACATTCTTTCCCTGCAGCGGTCAGGGAGAGTGTGAGCCTGAGATCTAACTGTCCCTGATGTCGACTTTCAGTCAAAACTCTTGCTTTTTGGTATGTGCCATACACGGTGATGTGCCTCCCAAATTCCCCTTCAAGAAAGGACCCATTGCCCCAGTTGCTGTTGGCAGACAGCCTTTAGCTGTCATTCCTTCATGGACTATCTCAGATCAAGGTTGTATCCTTTCCTGGTGGACCACATCCAGCTACTAATGGAGGAAGAGATATAAAGGCCTGGCCATGTTCTCTTTGCCTGGTGTAATTCAGATGGGCCATTTAGCTCCAGGGCTCACCATCAGGTTAACTGAGGCTGCTGGACCTACATCAGAGGCTTGGGTTCCCTTCCGCTTGATCCCTTCCTCTCTTTCTTTCATAGGTGTTGATTCCAAGGGTGCTCTCTAATGTATATCCTGTCCACCAAACTCCCTCCAGACTCTGCTTCTCAGGGAGATAAACCCCTTGTCAACAGCCCAGGCTTAGTATTCTGGTTAACTTCCTATTTCTGTAGCCAAGGCAATCCTCATAGGGGCTGACAGCTGGAGGCACTTCCAGCAGCTGGGCAAAAAGTCCTTCCTTAAAGGTGGATCTGGAAGACACATCACTGTCTATGCCGCTGGACATCTCTCCATCCAGATGAAATGCATTGGACTGGGGCAACTTAACTAAGGGTGCGTATTCTCACGGGTGGAGGAGGAAGCAGACTATTATAGGAGAAGTGGGATAGGCTTTGGACTTAACTAGATTTGAGTAATCTGCAATGGGCCACTTGAAAACCGTGACTTTAGACAAGTTCATCTTTCTGGATTTCATGTTCTTTATTTTTTTTCTTTTTCTTTTTTAAAGAGATGGGGCTTTGCTGAAATACAGTGGTTAGTCACAGGCCCATTATAGTGTACTGTAACTGAGAACTCCTGGCCTCAAGTGATCCTCCCGCCTCAGCCTCCTGGGTAGCTGGGGCAACAGGTGTGTACCACAGTGCCTGGCTCTGGATTTCATTTTACTATTTGTAAACTATAAAAAATCATGCCCATCTCTTAGAGCTGTTGTGAGGGTATGTAAATAATTTATGAAGAGCTCCCAGAGTAGCAGCTGGTGCATAATGGTGCTCACACAGACACTCTGTTTTCCAGAATCTTCCTGAGTAAAGCATAAGGAATAAGAGGATGTTGACATGTCTGGTTCACACTAGGTATCATCATATGAAAAATGTTTATGGGCCAGTCTATAGGAAGGTTTCTGGCAGTGTGTTACGGAGCACTACCCTTATTCCTAAAATGTTTCTAAAAAGTTTTTTAAAATTGCACAAGTACTGCAAAACTATATTCTCATTGTAATGTATTCAAGTAGATAAATCTGAAGTTACTCTTGATCATCTCCCCAGAGTCATTACTGTTACCACTTTAGTGTGTCTCTTCTAAGACTCCTTTGAAATACATTTGTATAATATATGGACATAGAGGAAGATTCAGTTTTGCTTTTACAAATATGGTAGCACACTTTATATATGTTCTGCAAATTGCTTTATTCTCTTAACTCAAATTTGCATATTTAAAAAAGGTTGCATTTATTTATTATTTAACTATTTCCCCTATAGGTTCCATTACAGGAGGCAATAGGGAAATTTCTAGTGTTTTCTCTATCACAAACAGTGATTGTCTTTATTCCTGAGGTCACAGGATCCTCTGGGTGTTGCTTTACCTGTTGGAAACCTCTGTGGCCGGTGGCGCCTCTGCTTGAGTTTTGCTCACGCCTGCTGGTCTTGTTCCACTCACTTGGCCCTGCAGGCTGTGCTTGGCTTGTGATACCAGCCCGGATCCCACACCTGTCAAGGGTGAGCCAGGTGTGGAGCAGTGTGGGGTGTGTGAAGCAAGTGAGCACAGAGTACAGGGTCCAGCCACTGTGCATTGCCAGGCATGCCAGCTGCTGCAGTGGGGCAGGCAGCTGTGGGCGCTGGCACAGACGCTGGCTCTTTGTGAGGCTGTGGCTGAACCAGAGGTACCGCAAGCAGCTTCTGCTGCCAGCATCAGCGTCTGGACAAGGCGAACATGGTGGCGCCTGTAAGCCCAGAGATGCCAGGAACCACAGGGCCCCCAAAGAGGGTGTTAGAGCATGTCACAGCCCTGGCTCAGGGAGCCCTGAGGTCTGGGCTCCCAGGAGGACTGCAGCTCTTCTCTCCTTCTTGCCCACAGCATGGTGAGTGGGGTTAGGAGGGATGTTTTGGGCGGGGGTTGGGGGGCCTGTTTCAGCCTGTTTGTGTTACAGCTTTTTCAGTCCCTCTGCTTCACTTTGGCCCACAGCTCCTGGGATGGCGCGGCCCCACGACTGCTTCCTATTGGTGGGAGGTTGCCTGGTGCTGGCGGCGGGCAGAAGGGCTACAGTGTTACAGCTCTGCAAAGTCTGAGCCCCTGGAAGAGCTGCCACTCTTCAGTCCTGCAGTCTGAGAGCGTGTCACCGCCCACAGCTCAGAGAGCCAGCCAGGCAATGTTACAGTTCCTTTCCTTCCTGCTGTTGGGTGGGTCCTGAGTTCTTGTTTTGAGTCCAGGAAGAATGAGGTTATGTGGACAACTGGAGGGTGGGCAAGGCAGAGAAGTGCTTACTGGGTGACCAAACAGGTCTCAGCAGAGGAGAGACCTGAAGTGGGTAGTTCTTACCTGCAGGCAGGTTGTCCCAAGGAGTGTCTGAGTCAGGCTGAGTCCAGGGTTTTCATGGGCTCAGAATGGAGGAAGTGTGTGCTGATTGGTCCATGGCAGGTGGTGAAAAGCACCACTGGTTTGGCCAAAAGGCATCACAGAAGTTCTCACTCCAGCTCGTGGAATTCACCTGGAAACGGAACTGGCAGCCCGGCCCCCAAGCTTCAGGCCTTCCCTGGCTTGAAGGTGGGGTTTCACTGGGGACCCACTCCTTCCCGCCTAGGAACCTGTCTGCCTCCTGTGCCGTCAACACACCATCCACAGCGCTCAGGGTGTCCACATCAAGGGGTGCCTGCAGGCTTGACTGAGCTGCCCTCAGGCCCCTGGCTTCCCTCCCATGCTTGTCAGAACCCGAAGTTTCCAGAGGGGGCTGAGGCAGTGGGGGGCTGGTGTGTCAGCATTGCCTCAAATGTGTGCACACCTGGTTGGGTTGTGAGAGTGCCCAGGCTCGGCTCAGGGGACATGTCTACAACTTTGCTCTGGTGTGGAGTTGGCGCTGGGAGTGGGGAGGCGCCAAGGAGTGTGAGCAGCCACCTCTGAGCCTATGGGGGCTTCCCGGCCCCAGAGGGCAGGGATGTCCTTGTCCAGAGCCACAGTTGGGCAGTGGCAGCTGCGCCTGGGAGTGCGGCTTCTCACCCTGCCAACTTGGTAGAGCAGAGGGTTCCCACTGGGATCACCTGATCCTGGCCCCCACTGGCTCCACAGAGCGCACAGCCCAGGCCGCACCTCCCCTGCTGCAGCTGGTGTTCTCACAGTGGCCATTCCAGATGGGCCCTGGCCCGCATCACTGCCTTTTTGTGGTTGTGTCAGTGCTTCTCTAGTAGAGATAATTAATGGAAATCCTGAATGAAAAGCTAAACACATCTCAAATTTCAATACATTTTGCAAATTGCCTATCCCAAAAGTCTGTAATCTCACTAGAGTGATGAGAGTTCTTCCCCATCCTTGCCAACGTTTGAAATCATAAAACTTTTCAAATGTTGCTAATCAATCAAATGAGCCTTAACTGGTTTCTCATTGTTATTTAATTTCCATTTTACTGACCACTAGTGAAATTGAATGCATTTTCTTAGTTTATTGTTCATTCGGTTTTCTACTTCTTTGAATTGTTCGTCATTTTGTATTGGGTTTGTTTTATTCATCTGTAGAAATACTTCATATATTCTGGATATTAATCTTTTGTTATAAACATTACAAACAGATTCTGTAATCTGTCTCCTTTTAAACTCAATTATGGTGTTTTTGTTGTATAGAAATTTTAAATTTGGATGTTGTCAAATTTATTAATATTTTACTGTCCAGATTTTATTTTCTTATTTTTTTAGAGGCAGGGTCTTGTTATGTTGCCCAGTCTGGTCTCAAACTCCTGGGGCTCAAGCAGTCCTCCTGTCCCAGACTCCTAAAGTGCTGCGATTATAGGTGCGAGCCACCGCATCCAGCCCAGATTTTATAATTTAAAATCTGACAAAAGTTGCAGCGAGGTAACTTAATACAAGATGAAAACTCAAGCAGAGGCGCTGCTGGCCACAGAGGTTTCTGAAAGGTGAAGCAACACCCAAAGAATCCTGTGACTGCAGGAATAAAGACGATCATCAGAGCACTGTTTGTGGTAGAGAAAACACTAGAAATTTCTCTATAGCCTCCTGTAATGGAACCAATAGGGGAAAAAGTTAAATAAATAAATGTAGCTTTTTACAATATACAAATTTGAATTAAGAGAATAAAGCAATTTACAGTATTCCATGGTGTATATGTGCCACATTTTCTTCATCCAGTCTGTCATTGATGGGCATTTGGGTTGGTTCCAAATCTTTGCTATTATAAATTGTACTGCATTAAACATATGTGCGCATAATCATGTATTTTCGTAGGTTGTTTACTTGTGTAACAGGAAGCTGAGAGGGTCTTTCTGTCTAAACTATCAAGAGGACCCAATGTGGGTTGAAAGTGATACTAATTATCTCACTGTACACTAGGAAGGCTGCTAATAATTGGGCCTAATAGCCACTCCAGGGCTTACTGAGGGATAGCTTGCTTGGAAATGCTACTACTAAGCCCTGTTTCAAGTTTTAAAGTCTGGGGAGGACAGAAGGGGCTCATTTTTAGAATCACAGGTTGTCTGCCTGGTGGAGAGGGCTGTGGCTTTTCTCATCCTTTCCTGTGGTTGCTCTCCTTTCTCTCCAAGCCAAGTGAAGCTACAACTCCATAGAATATAATTCAAGGATTGGAAGTGTCTGTAAGAATGGGGGCCTGGATCCTACTTCTCAGATCAAAGATTGCAAAGACAATGGATTAGGATTTATTGTTGAGCCCTGGGCCCACCAAAGCAGGGCAAACAACTGGCAAGAAATGACGGTGTGAGCTTGAAGCAGCTTGCTGATACCCAAGGAGGAAGGAATGCTTTCCAGGCAAAGGGACGCCAGCAAGAAGCTGCTGTGGAGACCCTGCCGAGGCAAGAGCTAAGAGGGCATCTGAAGGAGGTTGAGCTGGGGCAGGATCTTCCATGTCAGCAACCCTGCAGTACAGAAAGCCCCCCACCCAGGGCCTCCTAGAGGATGTACTCGCTGTGCTCCGTGAGGGGTCAAGCATCAGTTATATGAGATACTTTTCTTAATTCATCCTCTCCGCCCCAGCACACAAGAGGGAGAGAAATAAGGTGCTCCAGAAGCAGACCATGCCACTCTCTACTTTGCTACTCCTGGGTCCAGCCTGACCTGGGAGAAGAGAGAACATTTATGTCTGAGTTTAAAAATGGAATTTTAATAGCTGAAAATAACCAGAAAGCTTCTGGATCTGCCTGAGATGTTGTTATGAGAAGAAGCAACGTAAGATAGGGTCATCAGGGAGAGTATTTGAATAAAAATAAAACCATTTCATCTTTGTATGCTACAGGCTCACACTATTCCATAAACTGGTTATGCTTGTTCTAACTCTTGTCTTTATCTTGCTTTGGATTGTAAGCTCCTTAAGGGCAAGACTTTGTAGCTCCAGCTGGCACATAGTAGGTGTTCAGTAAACATTTGTTCAATGAATTTATAAATAAGTAAACAAATTCATGAATACAGCAAGATGACCAAGAGAAGTGAGTCATCCCATATAGTGAATTATTTTAGATAACGATATACTAAGATTTATTGCATTACTGAGAGATGAATTGGTTTGGATCGAATCAAGATCGAGAAAGCATACAACAATTTGAAAAAGGAAAGTTTAATATAAAGGATTATTAAATATGAGATTATGTAACAAATGATTGCTAATAAGAAGTAAAGAGATCTCTAAGTTATATAAGAATAGCAGATATGGCTGGGTGCGGTGGCTCACGTCTGCAGTCGCAGCACTTTGGGAGGCTGAAGTGGGTGGATTATTTGAGCTCACGTTTGAGACCAGCCTGGGCAACATGGTAGAACCCCATCTTGACAAAAAATACAAAAATTAGCCAGGCATGGTGGTGTGTGTAGCCAGGTAGTTACAGCTACCTGGGAGGTTGAGGTGCAAGGATGCTTTGAGCCCGGGAAGCAGAGCTCGCAGGGAACTGAGATTACACCACTGCACTCCAGCCTTGGCAATAGAGCCAGATCTAAACTCAAAACAAGCAAACAAACAACAACAATAAAATGAAACAAAAAGCATATATAAGGAGCAGAGCAGTCATCACCCCTAGGGCTGAGATCATTAGCCCAAGGAAGAGCCTATTCTCCCGGGGCTGAGCTCCAAACCTTGTTGGAAAGGGCGTGATCATGGCTCACTGAAGGGTAGAGAGGTTGCTGTGAGGCCTCACTGGTGGGACTTGCTGGAAATCACCCTCTAGGGTGCCAGGGAAAGTTGGTTACGGGAACATATGTCACCAGAGGTATGATGCTACAAGACCACATAAGTTGGATGCTGGGTGTTACAAGTTGTCATTCATTATAGGAACTGGGTGCTGAGGAACTGTGTGCACCACAAGAATTAGGTGTTAGAAAAGCTGCTCCTACTTTTCACAGCCAGATGCTAGATCCTTCTAAGAGAGCATAACAGATCAAGGAAGCTGTCAAAGAATAAAATCTCAACAAATTGAGCTGAAAGAGTGAATTGACTTTCATTAGTGATTCATGAACTGGGCAGTATCTCACCTACAAAGTAGAAAGGGGCTCTGCTAAGCTGTGCAGAATGGAAGGGATTTATGATCAGGAAAGCTGAAGACAGCCTTTGAATTGGTTTAAAAATAGGCAGGAGACCCATCCTCATGTAACTCTCACAATCACTCTGTGAGCTGGACATTGTGATCCCATTTTATAGTTGGATAAACTGAGGCTCCAGAGAGATGATTTTGCTCATGACACACAGCTAGGACTAACTGGAAAGGTTTGGTCTAGAACCTGGACTGTTTCTACAGCCTTTGAAGACATGTTCTATGATGCCACAGAATCTCTTAGATGCTGCAAATAATTTTTTTTTTTGAGAAGGAAACTTTGAAATTTAATTTATACAAACAAGTAACTTTGGTTTTCAGGTCCTAACTTTTGTTTTCAGATTGTTTCTCTTTTTCTTCTCTTTAAAAGCCACTTATTGAGGTATGAATGACATAAAAATATACGTATTTAATGTATACAATGTTTAAAAATTACCTGCACTTGGCTTCTCATCTGTCTATACCAAGATGGTAGAGAAGAGATTATTCCATTCTTCAGATTTGACTCAGTTGAAAGGAGTCAGTTGAATTCTTTGTCAGACAGTAGTGCCTGGCCTGGCAGGCTGCTAAACACCTTTCTTTTCCTTTTTTCTAAAGAGGTGGGGTCTTGCTATGTTGCCCAGGCTGGTTTCAAACTTTTGGGCTCAAGCAATCCTCCTGCCTCAACCTCCCAGAGTTCAGAGATTACAGACATGAGCCACCTCACCTGTCCGCTAAACACCTTTCTATTCTAATACCTAGGATCCTACCTACTGCAGAATCTAAACAGGGCTGAACTTGAAATGTATGCGTATAGAAATGTATAAATGCATAGAGATACCTACCATGGGTGTAAAAAGGAATAGTGCTGGAATATGAGAAAAGGAAAAAAATCTGAGAACAGAATAAACTGTTGTGAATTTACTGAAACAAAAAAAAGTAATTATGCTTTCTGGATGAGGCTTTCTCCTTGGTGTCAAGTAGATACAGAATGCATTCCTTTTCAGAAAAGGTTGCTAAGGAAAGAAAGGAACCCTCCCTTTTGCCCACTGCTGACTGAATATAAAGTCTGTGGAATGGAATTTTGCCTAATCAGCCTTGCTTTCTAAGCTTTCACACAATCAGCAGTGTTGGCTTCTTCTGAGGCCTCATTTTAATCTTCATGGATTTCTGGAAACTGAAGCTTTGCCCAGACTGAGACAAGCAACTCTATCTACCCTTTCAAACGTTAGTTTATTTCTTATTTTGGGTTGACTATTTCCAAACATAAACCACTTTCCGTACTGCTTGTCCTCATATAAGGGTTTATAATTCTCTCATAGAGGGTTTTACATGAAAATGTCCATATGTCATAGTTTTAGAAAACAATATTTTGAGCAGTGAGATGCGAATGGGTTGTATCCAAGTCCTGTTGCAGTTGGAGAATTCGACTTTTAAAGTATAACTGTTAGAGGCAGTGTGGCAGAGCGGCTAAAAGTGTGGACTCTGTTGTCAGGCAGACTGGAGTTTGAATCTCATTTTTGTACATTTATTTTTATTTATTAATCTTTACTAAGTGACTTATCCTCTCAGAGACTCAGTTTCATTACCTGGAAAATGGAGGTAACTGGTATCTCCTGTTGATTCATGTTTTAACATGAGGTAAAACTTATTTTACAAATTAAATGGCTTTGAGTACGCTTCCTCCAATTTCTGTGAAAAGCATCCTTGGCTAGAGTCTGTCTTTCTAGAGCAATGGTTCATCCTTCTCCCTTCTCTGCCTTGTAGGCTGACCTCTAAGGCCTTTGCAGCCAATGGGAAGCATCAAGGGGATTTGCAGGGTGGTGGGGAGTGCAGTCAACAGGTGTTTCCCACCCTTCTCTGGATTCTGATAAGGACTGTCTTCCCTTGCCTGTTTATAGGTGCTAAGAGTAAACGTCCCCAGCTAATCCAGGCTATGTAACCTTTCTTGGTTTCCATTAAACTCACCTGACTCTTTATAAATAAAGCTTTTATTAAGCCCTCCTCAGTCTCTCCATCTGAAAGTGCTCTCAGTTTCCTGCTGAGAGCTTGACAGATGCAAGGCTCTGTCCCTGAGTTTTCTTCAGGACCTCTGGGGAACACCTTCGCGATTCCAAATTCAGTTCTGGTTGCCATTGCTTGCTTAATGGGCCAGTTTTGGTGCTTGATGATGCCACCAGGTGTCACTGCTGAAACAGAAGCAGTCTGGTTGCCCTGTGCCTTCTAGTTTGCTCCCTAAACATCTGGGATAAATTGCATCCAGTCCACTTCCTGTGACCTGGTTGACCACAAAAGAGCCTGGTGTGAACACAGTCCTTGCCTGGCCTGCAGTCACCTTCAGTAGATCATTAGCCATAGGAGGGAGACACTAATGCTGCCCAGGACATTCCACCTGCTTTGGTCTGGGTCCTTTGATGTCAAGTGCACATCAATGACATAGGCTTGACCCCAGTTACTAGTCTAGTTATGCATCTCATAGAGTCCTCTCTCCTTCTGTCTGTCAAGCATAGACATTCCTCTTAAAGCATGCTGGCAGTGCCAGTGTGACTACAGGGCAAATATCAGTTCCAGTTCTAGACACATGCTTTGTGTGGAACTGTTTCTCTCTCCACCAGTTCTTTATGCAGTTCCATGGAGTCCATGGATAGAACTGTGATTCAACACAACCGGTTTCCTTTGTAACCTTATATACTTTATTTTATGCACTTAAAAACATAATTCTGAGAAGATATCTGTAGACTTTACAAGATTGCCAAAGAGTGTCATGGCACAAAAAAGACAAAGAACCTGATAGTTTAGCAGGCTACATCCCACCCTAACGAGCAACACATCTTTCTGGGAATGTGACATGGGACTATTCATACCCACTTTGCACAGTGGTTCATTGAGATGATAGATGGAAAGCACTCTGTTTCTACTTGCTTCCCATGGCCAGGTACTGTGCTGTTACCATTCTTGTATTACGTCAAAACCTAAGGGCTTCAGTCAAAGGAAGAATCTACTAAAATATCAGAATATGGGGAAAAGATCCCCCTTTTCCAACTTTCCCAACATTTTTAGGTGATATGCTCTTGGTACGGTCTTCCTATGGGCTTCTGTTTCCAGCAGAAGTGTAATTGGGTCATGTCTCTTCTTCCTTTCTCAATTCCAGCATGCAAAACAACTCCCAACCTCCCTCTCTGCCCTGCCTTCCAAGACTCAAGTTCATTTCTGCCAGAAACCAAAGTAGTAAAACACCTGCCTATAGTAACGACTTTACCAGTTAATCTTACTGTTATTCATTGGTGCCTGTTTTGTCCCAGGTGCTGCTCTTCTGAGAAGAAATCACTGGCCTATGTTTTGTTATTGCACTATTTTAATCCACTCGAATTAAGCAGCCACAGACTGTTCTATATTTCTGGCTTGTTAAAGCCAGAATGGTGTTCTAAAAAGTTGATGAATTATACTCAGAAGAAAATTAATCAATAGAAGACAGGATAATTAGTTAATAAAAGAAAGCACCAGAAGAGAGGAGAGGAAATTGATTTCAACTGAATTAGTCAAAGGATAGCAAAAACACCTTTCGAGCCTTGAGTATGTTCATATTTAGAATTTTTAATGCTGTTTTATAGTAATTGTTTTGTGGAGTTTTATTTTCTTGAAGTTAAAGGGCAGATTGGATGATGTATTATGAATCAAGAAAGTATTGTTTAGACAGTTGATACTTAAGAAGTTGATTTTTGTTGTTTTAAACTTGTGTGAAGCACATTTTTACGATTGAATTAGATACCTGTGGGGATTGATTGAAAATATTTGCAAAGTGTTTTGTCCTTAGAGCTAAGCCTTTTTATTGGTGGAGGGGTTAGCATTAACGCTTCTTAGTGCAAGACTGGTTTGGACCCAGTACCTTAATTTTGGCCTCAAAATTCATTATGCTAGACTCTCCAGTAGCATTTACACTAGGAATATTGGGTTCAA
The DNA here is from genome assembly GCA_963573385.1 of Cacajao melanocephalus. Taxonomy (NCBI): domain Eukaryota; kingdom Metazoa; phylum Chordata; class Mammalia; order Primates; family Pitheciidae; genus Cacajao; species Cacajao melanocephalus. The sequence goes on along the minus strand of CAUYLG010023408.1, from coordinate 1,862 downwards.
TGAAGTTTTCGCAAACTAGGCAGCATCCAGAGATGAGAAAATACCTCTTGGCCCTTTGAAAATTTCTCCACGAATCCTGGGCAGCACTGAACTCAGCCATTCTTTACCACTCAAAACATTTCCAGCCCGTAATGATATTTTTTAGTGTTTTACTTTGAGGTACAAAATACAGTGGCACACATATGGACTTTGAAATTAACAAACTTGGGTTCAAATGCTGGTTCTGCCTTTTACTAGCTGTATGATCCTAGGAGGTAATACTTAATTTCCCTGAGCCTTGATTTACTCATTTGCAACATGGGGATCATGGTGCCTACACTGAAGGCTTGTTTTAAGAATTAGAGTCAATGACAGTCAGGCTGCTCACGTGGTGCCTGGCACAGAATCAATACTACGTCTATGGCAGATGTTGTGATTATCCTTATACTCTATTTCCTTACATTTTTTTTTTTTGATGTTTAAATGCTGTATCTCTAAAGAGAGCACATGCTGTAAGGATCAGAATCTAGGTACACATTTGGCATGGAATGAATAACTTTTGAATTAAATCAGATGAGTCCCTTTCATTCTAATGTAATCTCTAACATCACATCCAATATCAAACATTAAAAACAGTCTGTGAACAACTCCTTATGGACAAGTGGAGTCAGCCTGGGTGCAGGAGTCTTAGGTGTGCAGCTGTGTTTATGGATGAAGATCTGTCTGCAGGTATCTAGGTAAGAGGAGGTAGGGCAGCCATGGGAAGGACAGGGTTGTCTTCCAGGAGTGAGGCTCATCCTGGTCAGTTTTCTGCTATCTGCCTCTGAGCATGACTGCTTTAATCCATTTTGAATTGATTTTGTATATGGTGAGAAGCAGGAGTCTAGCTGAATTCTTCTGCATGTGGATATTCAGTTTTCCCAGCACCATTCATTGAAGAGACTATCCTTTCTCCATGTGTTTTCTTGGCATCTCTCTTGAAAATCACTTGACCATAAAGGCATGGATTTACTTTTGGGCACTTTACTCTGTTCCATTGGTCTATGTGTCTGTTTTAATGCTAGTTTCATGCTGGTTTGATTACTAAAGCTTTGTAATATATTTTAAAGCCAAACAAAGCTCTGGCTTTGTTCTTTTTGCTCAGGATTTCTTTGGCTATTCTGCCTCTTTTTTTGGTTCCATATACATTTTTAGGATTTTTTTTTCTATTTATGTGAAAAACACCATTGGAATTTTGATAGGGATTGCATTAAGTTTGAAGATCATATTGAGTGGTATGGCCATTTTAATAGTATTAATTCTTTCAATCTATTAGCATGAGATAGCTTTCTTCTTTTTTTCCATGGGGTAACATAGTTAATATGGGATATCTTTCTATTTACTTGTGTCTTCTTCAATTTCTTTCATAAATAGTTTATAGTTTTCAGTGTATAGGTCTTTCACCTCCTTGGTTAAATTTATTCTGAAGTACAGTTGACTCTTGAACAACATGGGGGGTTGGTGTGCTGACCCCCTGTCCAGTCAAAAATCCCTGTGTAACATTTGAATCCTCCAAATCTTAACTATTAATAGCCTCCTGTTGACCAGAAGCCTTACTGATAACAAACAGCATACATTCAGTATGTTTTATGTATTATTAACTGTGTTCTTACAATAAAGTAGGCTAGAGAAAAGAAAACGTTAAGAAAATCACAAGAGGGGCGGAGAGATCCAAAATGGCTGATTAACAACAGCCCAGGATTGTAGCTCCCAGTGAAAGCACAGAGAGCGAGTGGGCGCCGCAATTTCAGACCAGTTTCTGTGGCCCACAAACTGGGAGATTCCCGGCGGAGGAGCCACACGTGTCACCAGCGCGACTCTTTTGGCCGGCACAGCTGTTTTGC
>CAUYLG010023407.1:0-38810 GCA_963573385.1 Cacajao melanocephalus | reverse complement strand
GACCTCTGATATCCTTTCTTCTGCTTGGTCAATTTGGCTGTTGAAACTTGTGCATGCTTCGCAAAGTTCTCGTGTTGTGTTTTTCAGCTCCATCAATTCACTTATATTCCTAAGCTGTCCATTCTCATTAGCATTTCATTAAATCTTCTTTCAACGTTCTAAGTTTCTTTGCATTGGGTTAGTACATGTTCTTTTAGCTCACAGAAGTTTCGTATTATCCACCTTCTGAAGCCTGATTCTGTCTCAGTTCATCACATTCTCTGTCAGGCCTTGTTCTCTTGCTGATGAGGAGCTGCGATCCCCTGTAGGAGGAGAGGCATGCTGATTTCTGGTGTTCTCAGCCTTTTTGCACTGGTTTCTTCCCATTTTTGTGGATTTATCCACCTGTCGTCTTTGTAATTGCCAACTTTCAGATTGAGTCTGAGTGGACGTCCGGCTTGTTGGTGATGAAGTTTTTTCTGTTTCTTAGTTTTCCTTCGGCAGATGCCACTTCCCCACAGAGCTGGGCCTTCCCAGGTTCAGCTGTGCTTACTGTGAAACTCAGTCCTCAGCGCTTCCAATTGCTGTTCTCCTTGTGGGGATGGGACCAGCGGAGCCTGACTCAAAGGGCACCGAGTCCCGTATACTCCGCACTGAGAAGAGCCGCGCCGGCCAAAAGAGTCACGGGGCGACTCACGTGGCTCCTCCGCCGGGAATCTCCCAGTTTGTGGGCAACAGAAATTCGTCTGAAATTGCAGCGTCCACTCGCTCTCTGCACTTTCCCTGGGTGCTACAATCCTGAGCTGCTAGTATCCGACACCTTGGATCTCTCTCCGCCAGGTGATGAAGTTTTTTCCTGTTTTTTAAGTTTTCCTTCGGCAGACGCCCCTTCCCCACAGAGCTGGACCTTCCCGGGTTCAGCTGTGCTTGCTGTGAAACTCTCAGTCCTCAGCGCTTCCAATTGCTGTTCTCCTTGTGCGGCTGGGACCAGCCGAGCCCGACTCAAAGGGCACCCTGTCCCACTCTGTCCCGTATACTCCACACTGAGAAGTGCCGCACAGGGGCGCCGGCAAAACAGCCGCGCAGGCCAAAAGAGTCGCGCTGGCGACCCGTGTGGCTCCTCCGCCGGGAATCTCCCGGTCTGTGGGCAACAAAAATTCATCTGAAAGTGCGGCATCCACTCGCTCTCTGAACTTTCACTGGGAGCTACAATCCTTAGCTGCTGCTAGTTGGCCATCTTGGATCTCTCTCCTAAGCTAAGAATTTATTTAAGTCATTAAGACTTATTTCCATCTCAGAGCTACTGATTAAATAAGATGTTTATGCCATTATTGAGTCATCCATTAAAAACTAAAATGTAAATAAAAGTATACCACAGTTATAATACAAGAAAGTTAAATAAACAGGCTAGTATATTTTTAAAAGGATAGCTGAGATAATATACTAATTTTCTTAATATACTCCTGCCCCACAACCTGGGACACTGCCCTGGGCTCGAGAGGGCCCTGCTTTGGCATTCCTCTGATTACGTCTGTGCCCACAAGGCAAGGAGTCATAGGATCAAAGGGATGTGCCCACCTACAGTCCAGGGTCTGGGCACTGGGATCCCAGAATTTCTGTCCAGCAGCCCTCAAACCTGCTTCCAAGGTATCTGTGGGCCTTGTCCCTGAGTCTTATTCTCCCTAGGGAGCACCACAAACTGGTATGCCCATTTCTAAGATTGAGTGTGGCTAAGCAACAGGATGGTTTTTGTTTCCCCTGAAAGAGGAATGTTTCTGTCCCACAGCAAATAGGAAGCAGCAAATTACACAGGAAACTTCCATAAGCAAGAAATAATTTTAAAACCGACCAAAAGACAATACAAGTTACATAGAATTATAATTCAGTCCGTTTTTCAGGCTTCCATGGCTCTCAGAAGTACAACATATTTCCCTGGGAAACAGCCATACTGCACACCACGAGGGTTTGTAGATCTCAGTGGGAGCTTTTACAAACTACAACAAACCACACCTTCTGATTTGCCAAAATCACTGAGAAAAAAGACTCTAGAAGAAGGGTAGATAATCCCCCATATATCAGTACTTCCTAGGATTAGACCATTCAATGTTCTTTAAATTCATACAATTTTAGATTTTAAGGGATGTCAAAAGTTAACAAATTGAAACCTACACTAATCTTCCCTACAAGGCACTTTATACATATCATTTCTAACCATTACAACAATCCTATAAAATGGTAAGTATTCTATTTCAGACATGAGAAAATACAAAAAGAGAAATAGGTTAATTCATCTTCATAAAGTCACACAGCTATTTAGTCATAAAACTGATATTAAAGCCCAGGTTTAAAATTTGATTTAAAAGTTTATGCTCTTTTCATCATTATATGGCATCCCTCTACCCAAACTAATTCAATAAAAGATGAGAGTCCTGAATTATTTATTTTGTACTTGGCAATGAAGTTGTTGCTAAGAGTATTACTTCACCATCAGCAGAGCAAAGCTTATATAAAACTACTGAATATCTAGCTTAAGATAAATGCTATGTATTTTGTGCTATTCAATGATGGCAACTCTTCATCCATGAAATGAATTAATGATAAATATTAAGATAAACATTTCAGTTTTGCGGCTCAGTGTGGCCTGTGACCCCGCAGCATTTGCATCACACTGCAGCTTGTTAGAAATGCAGCCTCTGAAGTCTCCTCTTAGAATATACATTTTAACAAATCCTCACGTGTTTCATGTGTACTTAAGTTTGAGAGGCACTGGTATAAGCAGCCTCCATGCCAGATCCCAGCCAGGACTAACCATACCATTCCTGAGTATGCTCTGGCAATCCCAAACCACTTGCTATTTTGAGCACAGGCCAGGCAGCTATTCCATGCTATCCTCCACGTCTTTTTTTCTTTTCTGTTCCCTTTGCCTGCAGTGTCATCATCTCCCTTTCCCATGCCCATCCACCTGGTGAATACCTGGTATTCCATACCTCAGCTGAACTTGCTACAACATAAATTAAGAAAAGTTATCTTCTTTTTGTTTTTCCTTTGTCTTTATTACCTTTAAAAAATAAACTTTCTTTTCATTCGACCTCACCTATTTCTGCTTCAGGGAGCATATGGATCACAATAAGGTTGCCTTTTCCTGACTCCTCTCCAACCTGAAATTGTGTACAAGTTATGTTACTTAAAAATTTTCCTTTGAATAAAACTTATAATCATTTTCTAGGTATGAGTTTAGCAATCTGCCATCTACCCATCTATTATGAAAGAAAAAGGGTTCCAACATCCTACTTTTGGAAATATAATCTCCTAAACTTCCTATAGTGCCCCAATTTCTTGTTTAAAAAAAAGTGTGTTTTGTTTTGATAGTTAATAGTATTTGGGGTCATGTACTTCATTAACAGGGCAAATATTGCTGTATTCCATTTTTTCAAATTGCTTTTAAAACTTAATGATTAGAAAGTTTCTGTGGTAGTTTTTAGTGCCTGGCACAGTGCTATAGACTAGTTTAATTTTTATTTAATTTAAAAATGTCTAAAAAAGGCCTTTTCTGACTTTTTTGCCACACATGGGAAGATTATGCTCTCAGGCATTTGCCCCATGTGTTTTGTTCTGTGTCAGGCCCAATGCAGACAACACTGGGTTCTGCACGGTATGGTTTTATTTACTATATTTCTAAACTAACTCTGGGTACAATCTCAGCTTAATATTTAGAGCATTCCCATCTCTCAATTCTGTCCCCTTAGAACTTTGTTGCTGTGTTTTGTTATTCTTCAGCCATGCCATTTAAAGCCAAGAGATATTCTTCAGTTTGACCATTTGGCATCTCCTGTATGCATGTCATTAATTTCAAATCTTCTGACAAGGGCTTAGTCAGATGCCTGCCTAAATCCAGATAACTTACTTTTATTATTTCACTCCCCGTCAGAATAATACCTATGTAGAATTTTAATCTTTCAGAAATGGAGATCACATCAACCCATTTGCTATATTGTGCACTTTTTTGAGGTATGCACAATCACATCAAGTGAAATATATCAAATCAGGGAAAATCACTTTTATTACAGATATCCCATGAAGATACTTGAAGGTACTTCAAGCCTATTTAAGAAAATGTTGATTTGATGCTTAAGTCAGTATACTTTGATTTTAGCATTAAATTGTAACATAACACATGACTACGCTTTGCTCAATGGGATTTATTCCTACTGAAAGAAGGGATCCTAAAGAAATAGGGAATTTTCTAAAACCTCTTAAATCCACATATATAAGCTATCTATAAGCCAAAGCAAAGAACCTCCTAGCTGAAATGTTTCAGTTTTAAATAACATAGGCCCATGTGGTTATAATCTAAGAGAACTGAAGACATTTCTTTTCATCAGATACTGTGAGCTAGCACTCCTCAATGTTGTTTGTGGACCACTGCCAATGTGCAAAACCGTTTGTGACCCATCTGGGACAGGATATACATAGCCTATTAGTACCCAAAAACTTTTATAACAATTTGACAGAGTAATTTTTATGTCTGTCGAATTTAATGTTTAAAATTGAGCTATTTTGTATGTTTATTTCATTTTTCTTTTTTTATACGCTATAAAATTTCTACAACAGATTAAAAATTAAAAAAACAAAAACAATAAACCTTGGTTCTTCAGCTCAGATAATTTGAGAAGTAGTCAGTTAGACTGTCACTATAATGGCAATAACAGTCAAGATAAAGTTCTTAACTATGTCAGGAGCAGTGGGAATAAAGGGGAGGCTATGATTACAAGTCATGTCAAAAAGGCAGATGCCTAAAAACTGATGCTCCTTTGGGCTAGATGGACTTGCAGGGTAGAGACAGAGAAAAGTCTATGTTAATCCCCCTTACATTTCAGCTTGGATAACTGAAAAGAAGGAATGTCATTCACTAAGATTGAGAATAGAGGCTTTCATATTCTTTAATTTATTTTTTTAGGCAAGGAAAGAGAGCAGGATTATGACACGGCATTTAGTGTAGGATATGATACATTTGATGTATCTGTCACATAACCAGGTGGAGATGTTTGATTAATAGAGTTAAAGGGCTGATTTTAGGTAGAGGTTAAAATCCTGGCGTTTCCACTGACTGATCTCAAACAGGTTACCTTTCTTAGCCTCAATTTCCTCACCTATAAATGCGGGAAACGGTACCATTTTGTAGCATTGTTAAAAGGATTATGTTATGTAGGTTTAGAGCTCAAAAGAGTGATCTGGGTGGAAGATTTAGGTTTCCGAATCACCTGTGCAGAAGTGGTCGTTAAAATGATGCAGGTAAGTGAGACTATCGAAAGGGAGACGAGTCAGGGAAGATCAGCATTTAAGAGCTGGGTGGGCAGAGGAAGAAGGGCAGCAAAGTAGAAGATGAAATGGACTAAAGGTAGGAAAATCAGAAGAGTGGCATCCCAGACATTGAAAGCTGGATTTCATAAAGATGAAAGTGGCCAGCATATAATATTTTAGAAAAGTCAAGTAAAATGAGGCCTAGAGAGGCCCTTACATTTGGCCACCAGGGAACCAGTGATTTTAATAGTGAGAGTGGAAGCCTGATTCCAGGGTCCCAAAGAAGACATGGAATGTTAACAAAAGAAAACAAGGGCTGCAGACTTACATTCAAGGTATGCAGTTATCAAGGAAAAAACATAAGAACAAACTAAAGGAAATATGGTATAGAGAAAACTTAAATCCTTTTGTTTTTTGTCTGTGTTTAACATAGGAACAACTTAGGCATGTATTTCTGCAGGAAAGGAAAAGTAAAGAAAGACAAAATGTGGAGGTGGAGGAATAGGGGAGGGAAAATGCTGGCACCGCATCCAGAGGGACAGGGAGAGTGCACAAGAAACCCAATATGACGGGAGCTAGGTGTGCTCTTCCTCCAAGCCTGGAAAACAGCAGTAGAAGACAGAGAAGAGGCGTGTGCATGAGCACAGAACAGCAGAGAGCTTTCATGTTCTCTGTGACAAGCGCAAGCAAGGCCATCTGCCCAGAGCTAAAGGCAACTTCTTGGGAAGGCATAGGGGCTTGAGAAGAAAATAAAGGACAGGTACCATGGGAGAGGGCCAGGGAGTGGTGACCCCAAGACAAGCATGACTGAGAAGGTCAGAAAGCCCAGTGGAATTTGTCATACCACAAATCTCTAAAAACATCTTTAGCAGCTCTTACCAGCATAGGCCTAAAAGAAGAGAAGAGTTACGTGTATTTTACCACAATAAAAATTAAATAAAATGTTTGTAAACGGTAAGGAAAGCCGATTGTTAGGCAGGGTTAAACATATAGGGGAGGATGTCGTGAGAAGCCAAGGGTACAATGCATAGAGGCGGCTGGCAAGAGAGCAAGTCATCAACTGAGGGGTACAATTTCGAACACAGGACAAAAAGTGAAGCGATGACAACATGAACAGCAACTTGAACTAAAAGAAGCAAACTTCTCACAGACTTCAAAAGAATTAAAGCTGTAAGCTGCCATCACATTTTCTGACAAAATGAAGTAAGATGTACAATTGTCCCTAGGTATCTGTGGGGGATTCATTCCAGGGCTCCCTGTGAAACCAAAATCCAGAAATGTTCAAGACCCTTCTATAGAATGCTGTAATATTTGCGTCTAATCTTTGCACATCCTCCCATGTACTTAAAATCATCTCTAGACTACTTATAATATCGAATCCATTGTAAATGCTATATAAACAGTTGTTATACTGTATTTTTTTAGGGAATAATAACAAGCAAAAAAAGTCTGACGTTCTTCTGAGGCCCTGTGACATACTTATATAGAACTATAAGCTCCAAGTATGGGACAGCACTTATAATATTTTCTAGATAAATTTCCAAAGTGATGACTAATTATCACATAAAGTAACTATTTCCCTAATTAGAATCCACTTCTATCAAAAAAAGATTCTAATTTTTTTTTTAAGTTTGGCTTAAAAAGAAAGAAAAACACTAGAATTTAGAACAAAGTGACTTTTTTTTCCTGGGTAAGTCTAGATGGACAAAACCCCTGATAACCCATGCTCAAAGAAAATCTCTTCCTGTTAATTACAGTGCTCATGAGAAGTTACAAGTTTAGGTCTATCTTATCTCACCAGAATCTGAAGGGCAGTCATTAACAGCAACCAGGTTTTGAAGATGTATCTAAGCCATCCCTTTCCCTGACATCTGTTTGTGTAACACCTCAATGTATAAGCAGTAGTATAAAATACAAACACAGAAAGTCCTGCATGCATTATTACTTTACCCCTAGTATAATGTGCTTTTTCACACCACTTTTAATTTTCCAGTTCAGAGGCTGAAGGTCATGACACCGGAGCAAGATCCTAGTAAGGTCTTTCTCTCTTCCGCATTCCCTCACCCTGACTTTGTCTCCCTTGTGATGAGAAAAGTAAATGGATGAATGAGGATGGGAGGCAAGAAGATCAGAGAGCAATGATTCAGTCCACGAGCATGCTGGGAGAGACTTCCACTTTCAATATGACAGAGTAATTGGCACCAGATTATCATTCCTCTCATATACAACTATTAAACTGGACAAAATGATACACCTGTATGCACATACTAGCTAACAGAGTGTGACCACTGAGTGAAGGAACAGGTGAGCCCACAAACACTCTGGTTCTCTGGGGACAATTTCCCAACTGTAGTACAGCAAGCTAGAGTCTAAGTAGAGCAGCACTGGTGAAAGGGACCATGTGCAGAGGGGAGTCACAGAGGTTTGTACAAGGTTTTCTGAGAGTCCTTAACCAATTCAGGACATAAGGCATAGAAGAAAATGGCTGCAATAAGGTTAAGACAGAACAGAAATACTAAGGTCAAGCAGTGTAAGGAAGTAGTGGCAGGTCAACCCAGCCAGAGCAAAGAGAACCCTTAACACCTTAGACATCAGCTTGAAACACTAGAAAAGCCTCAGTGTAGAAGTAAAACTGACACCCTAGAAAAAGGCCTACTCTACATCCACACTAACAAAGCCTAAAACCAAGCCCTAATAAAATCCATAGGGGAAAAAGTATTTAGGATGAGTCTTGCTAAGTTAGAGGAGACTAAGAAATACCTTGAGCTTTCCACAGATCTGCCCTAAAAACTTCTTTAAAAACAAGCCTACACAAGGTGATCAGCCAGTAACTAAGCTGTCTACAAAGAAAGAGAGCGAGAGAAAAATCAACATTTTACAGTTTTTTTTTTAAATTCAGCATCTCTACAATGTGTCATCAACACTATCTAATATGTAATAAAAAAATTACTAGACATCTAATAAAACAAGAAAATGTAAACCCTAAGAAAACAAAATAATTAGAAAACAACCTTAAGGTGGTCCAGATATTGCATTGCATTTAATGAGTCTTTAGAGTAGCTATTATAAATAAAAAAGAATCCCTGAGAAAGACGTGTTTTATTATTTTTCAACTGTATCCCCATAGGTAAGCAGGAAGATGTGTTTTAAAAAACAAAAATGGAGAGTATATGAATAGATGAGACTCTTAGCAGAGAAATCAACACTAAAAAGGAACTAAATGAGAGGGAAAAAAAGAAAATTCTAAGAGAAAAAGTTTCAATAAATAAAATGAAAAAGTCACTAAATGAATTTAACAGCAGATTGGAGACAGCAGAAGAAAGAGTTCATAAACTTGACAGATCATTAGAAATTACCGATTTGAAGAACAATGAGACAAAGGATTGAAGAAAAATGAACACGGCATCAGGGATCTTGGGGGACAAGATCAGACAGTCTAACATGTATCTAACAGAAGCCACAGAAGAATAGTGTGAGAATGAGGTAGAAGAAAATATCTGAAGAAACAATAGTAAAAATTTTATTAAGTTTGATGAAAAACACCATTTACCAGATCCAAAATGTTCAGCAAACCCCTAAAAAAGATAAATACACACACACAAAAATAACAATCTCTTAAGCACATCATGGTCAAAACTGCTTAAAACTAAAGATGAAAAGAAAACCTTCAAGAGAGCCTGGAAACAATGCTACATACAGATGAACAACAATACAAACACTAACTTCTCACGTCAACGGTGGAGGCCTGAAGATGACAGAACACTTCCCAAGAGTTGGAAGACAAAACTGTCAACTCAGCATTGCACATCCAGTGAAAACATGCTTCAAAATCAAGAGTAAAAGACATTTTCACATAAATGACAGCTTACAGAATTCATTTAGAACACATTTTCTTCAAGCAGAGGTACACTACAACAAATTTTAACGGAGGTTCTTCAGGATGAAGAGAACTACTACCAGATGGAAATTTGGATCTTTAGAAAGGAGAGAATACCAGAAATAATACATTTTAAAATAAAAGTGTATGTTCTTTATTCTTCTTATAATTTCCTTAAAAGACTATCTTTAAAAACTGTATGCTTAAAACCAAACAATAAAAGATAAAACAAAAGCACAAAGAATATAGGAGTAAAATAAATTATATTAAATTATATTTATTAATTGAGAAGGGGAAATGGGATATGTCAAGTGAGAAGAGATATAAAGCAGAAATAAACCAGGGTCAGGTATAGAATGTGAAGTGGTACTATACTGACTATACACAGACTTAAATAAGTTAATGATGCATATTATTAACCTTAGAAAAAACACTGAGAAAGTGATTTTTAAAAGATGCATTGTTAAGAATTCAATAGAGAAAATAAAATGAAATACTAAAATTACCCACTGAATCCAAAAAAAGGAATAAAGGAGAAACAGAGAAACAAAAACAAAAGGAACAAATGAAAACAGTGGCAACATGGTAGACTTAAACGTGACTTATACATTAACTGTAAATGGATTAAATATTATAACAGAGACTGTCACATTGGGGGGAAAATAGCAAGAAGCAACTATATACACTGTCTGTAAGAGATGCATTTTAAATTTAGACACAAATAGATTAACAAAGTAGGATATTTTATAATGATAAAAGGAGATATTCAGCAGGATATCAATCTTAAATATGTACACCTAATAACAGTGTTTCAAAATTCATAAAACAGAAGTTTTTTATGAAGAGCAGAACAAACAAAAACATCCACAACCATATCCTTTCTCTTCATAATTGACAGAACAAATAGACAACAAATAAGTAAGGTCATGGAAGAGCTGAACAATATTATTAACTAATTTCACCTAATTGACATTCACAGAACATTAAATCAAACAACTGCAGAAGTATATATGAAACATTCAGCAAGATGGAATAAAGCAAAATAAAATAAAATAAATCACAATCAACTTCAAAAGAATGAAATACGCTTTTTAGAGATTTTGTTCTCTAAACATAATGGAAACAATTAAAAAATCAATTAGTAAATTAGGTAGACAATTCCTAGATAATTGGGGGAAAAAAAGACTTTAATCCATTAATCAAAGAAGAAACCACAAGGAATTTATAAAATATTTGAAATAAATAATAATCATAATATATCAAAATTCAAGAAAATGTATTGCTTTAAATGCCTATATTGGGGAAGGGTTTAAAATCAATGATTATTTCCATCCTAAGAACCTAGAAAAGAATACCAAATTAAATCTAAATAGAAAAAATAATTTAAAAAACAGCAAAAATCAACAAAATAGAAATTAGATAAACAACTGAAAAATAATGCAAAAAAAAAAAAAATGCTGCTAGAGGGCAGGAAAGTAGTGTGCATGGCTCTAACTCATATTCTCTAGAAACTGGCCCAGAAAATCCACACGTATCATGTCCTGGTATCTCCAAAACCAATTTTTCACTTCTCAAAAGTCTAGTTAGGTAATTTAAAGAGACAAATCAGAACTAGGTCACAGGCTAGAGACAGAGATCCCTTAACAAGCCCAGCTGTCTTACATCTGTCCCTCTTTCAAGAATATCTGGCAAACACAAAAATCATTTAGCCAGTAATAATGCTACTTATGCCCAAATTTAGAAAATACAGTATGTCTCCCTGCCCCCACTGCCACCTCCTTTCAAGTAAAAAGCCAGGGAAATTTTCCTTGTAAATCCAAATATTTAAAATAAACCAAAGAGCTATTATTTAAAGGAAACTCTTATAAGCCCATCAAAAAAAAAAAAAAAAAAAGCATTTTTAAGCAAAAACCGACTTAACATCCATTTCTGTATTTGGATTTCTGTACTTTTTTCTTAAAAAGGGAGATTCCTTTGAAGTATCCACTTAAAATTTTAACTGAGTTTTTCTGGAGAGGAAAAAAAAAGCCCTCATTTTGAAGCATCTGATTTAAAGTTCTTATTTCATTCAAGGTAATCACAATTCCGAGGCTCATTTTGCAGAAATATAATCATTCTATAGTAGTTCAGGTTACAGCTATGTGAAACAAATCTCCATAGCTAGCATCTTTGTTCTGCATCTCAGAGACCCAGTGGCCCTATATATAAACAAACTAAATTGGTCCTCAGTTCTCAGCCATGCTTCCACAAATCCCTAAAGCACACATCACCACGCACAGTGCCTGCTCCGCCTCTGACCAGTATGTGAGACCATGCACGTTACAAACATCTTGGTTTCTCTCAAGCATGCATGGCAGCTATAGCCACTTCACTTTGTCTCCTTATCTCACCCTCTTCTCTGCAGCCCATAGGCTTCTTTTTTCTACCTCTTTATTTATTATACCAGTCCAATGTAATCTTTTCAAATCCCTAGTTGCTTTCACTTAAAAAAAAAAATCCAACTATATTATTGAGACAAATGTCTTACTCTGACCAATTCCCCTACTCTCCCTAAAATAGTATGCCATACATAGTAAGATGTACAAATGTCCTCTTAGGACAGAAAAGTAATAAGAACTGCAATAAAGAAATGCTTAAAGGGACCCCGAAAAAATAACTCAGAAGACTTCCACAAATATTATTATATTCACTCCCACCAACTGCATGATAAATCCTTGGACAATCAAAGAAAAGCAACTTGATTTATAGTAAATGACACTCTCTAGTCATCCTTCTAAAAGTCATACTGCCAACTTGGGGAATTATCCAGCACAGGTTCTCCTCTTGGTAGCCACTGTACATTGAGTTTTGTTTATAATTAGACTGTGTAGTGTTAATTATGCTGGTTGCCCTGCCAATATTCTACAGAGGATACAGGAGGAGATCAAAACAATCATTCCAGAATTATGAGTCACTTCACTCTCTCCACACTACACACACCACTGGCAGCCTCTCAACCCTGGAAAAAGGAAATTATACACACTATTTGCCTATACAGCCTTTCACATTGAGGATGAAATATTGAGTTACCTGCTCTATATTTACTTTTCTGTAATTACAAATACATTTCAATCCTGGTAACTTTTTGCTGTTAAAGAGTTAGAATTTGAAGGAAAGAAGGTTTAGAAAACTCTCAAGGCCTGGTTTTTCCTGTAGAAAAAAGAATTTCTGCATAAACTGCCATTATAAAGTTTGCTTAAAATATGAATAATTCCTCCAAGGAGAGGTTCGTAACCTCATTCATCTTTGTATTCCTGGTGCCTAGCAGGGAAGAAACCTGCCATAAATGTTGAAATGAAAGTAGCAATAATCTAACACAATAAAATGAAGTATTAATGAAAATTACCTCCATGTCCATGCATAAACTCTTCAAGGGCTGAACCCAGGTTTACTGGAGGCTTGGAATAAGATAAAATTCATACACTGGCTATACGGTTAACAAGGTCCTTCTAATACCTGCTGTGGGACTGGATCTTAAATCAGGAGGACTTGGTAGTACTTCAGTGATTATGGGATCTGTGTCACTGCCTTTCAGTTCTACTAGACACTGATTATTGAGAACAATTAATACATTTCCCCTTCTTTTCTCAAAGCTGGTTGATAATTCAAGTTGATTATTGTTTAGGAGACATCAACTATAGTGAAGAGGATGGGCACAGTGGCTCACACCTGTAATCTTAGCACTTTGGGAGGCTGAGGAAGGAGGATCACTTGAGGCCAAGAGTTTAAGATCACACTGGACAACACAGTGAGACCCAGTTTCTACCCCCCAAAAAATCAGCCAGGCTACAAGTTGTAGCTGTCATCCAGCACATTGAGTTTTATTGTATAAATGCGGTATAGTACATTAACATGGCCTTTAAAGACGTTGAATCCTTAGAGATGTTTTGGGAGCAGTTGTAGTGTTTTCATATCAAGGCAGCCATTTGACAAATGTCTTAGAAGTCAGATGACTTAAAATGTAACACCTGTGTGTCAAAATCTCTGTGAAACAGGTAATATCTAAAGTTCCACTATGCCTGAGTGTTCTCCAGGAACATTGCTCCAGCTGACCCTAAAAGACGTCAAGAGGTCAGAGTTGTTGCTTATCTAAATAATTTTATGTTTTTGGTGTTAAAGGCAAAACAAGGTTTCTGGACTCTTTATGTTTTAAGAATTTACCTACTAATGTGTGCTGTGAATGACAATAAAACATCATTTTTAATAGTAAAAGGCATAAGGGGAAAGATTGTGCTAATAAATCTTAAAGAGAAAGACTAGTGTGCTTGGCTGAAAAGTTAAAGATGTGTTTATTGTCTTATGATTTTGAAGCTTCTACCCTAATTATTTAACACAATAGCAATGAGCTCTTTATTAATAAAGCACTTCATAGTTTGCAAAGTGTTGTGACCCATTTATCTTATTTGACTCCTACAATAATCTAAGTAGATAGGGGAGTTATTATTCCCATTTTACCTTTGAGAAAACTTGAGGTTCAACATATACTAAGTGGTAAAGCCAGGAATCCATCACTGGTAGAGCCAGGTTTCTCTTCACTACAGACACACACACACACACACACAAGACAGAGTCTACTCACTCTCACCCAGGCTGGAATGCAATGGCACAATTATAGCTCACTATAACTTCAAACTCCCAGGCTCAAGCAATCCTCCCACCTCGTCCTCCTGACTAGGTGGGATTACAGGCATGTGCCACCATACCCAGATAATTTTTTAAAAAATTTTAGAGATAGGGTCTCACTATGTTGCCCAGGTTGGTATTAAACTCCTGGTCTCAAGCAATCCTCCTACTCTGCCTCCCGAGTGTGAGCCACCACACTTGGCCTCCATCCTTTTCAAATTCTCTACTACATTATATTGACTAAGTCTAATCACAGCTGCTATTTTCTGTGCAGTTCTATGGTCCTATAAGCAAAAATCAACATTATAGTGCTAAAGAAAAGAATTAGAAATGATGAGCCAATTCTGGTTTAATTTTGTACCTATGAAGCACATTATTTTAAATTATCTATCAAGGAGAACATTTTAGTTGAAAAGGAGAAATTCCACTACAGAATGCCAATGACCAAGGACAACTGCAAACAGAAACAAAAACTATAGCACATAAAAAATGCTGCTGTGAAAAAGATCAAAGACAGGACCAAATAAATATAATACAAATCTTAATCATAAAATCTTAATCATAAAAAAATTTAAAAATGAGGAAGAAATCATAAGAAAAAAATGGCTATCACAACAAACAAGGTAGAAATTCTTTTAACCCATGTCAACTTAACAAACCTCCAAATTAATCCATGTCTTCCATTCCCTCTGTAAGACATTTTCAGATGCTAAGTGCTGACTGAATGCCCATAACTAAAGGGCTACTCTCCAGAAGGTCCAAGCACATATGCCCTCACCAGAGGCACTGTACTCTTACCAAAAATTAGTTGTTTGTTCTCAAGATGATTTATGCTAGTTAAAATTATAATTATAGCTATATAATAAATATTGTGTCATTAAATGAAAAATATAAAAAGACAATTGTGTTTATGAAAACTGAGTTATGCATTAGAGAGATCCTATAAAAGTGAGTCCTCAAAAGAACCCTACTGCCAAATTAGGTATGGGCAATAAAAATATAACACCTTGCGGTTGGGGAGTCGGGGGGCAGGCAGAATTCTAGGATTTTTGCACCCAGTCTTCAAAATGCCTGCGTTCTCAATCTACCTTTTTTTTTTTATATAAGGACCTGGAAATTACAGATGAATGACGAGCAACACATATTCACATGTAAAAAGAAACATTAAGAACTCTAATTTGTGGGCCCAAATGCAAAATAAAATCTTTGGGCACTAAGACAATGTTAGCTACAGCCAACCTACTCCTGTACTACTGAACACTAGCTCTTACTCCTTTTAACTGTATTTTCATACCCACTAATAATAATTTACTGTATAGTGCAAAATAGAGAGAAGAACTGGAATGTTCCCAACATAAAGAAAAGATAAATGTTGAGGTGATGGATATTCCAACTGCCCAGATTTGATCATTACACCTTAGGCAAGATCAGCAGAGGAAACACCCAGCAGAGTCTAATCCAAACTGCTGACCTACAGAATCATGAGCAAATAAAATGGTTGTTGACTTAAGCCACTAAGTGTTATGATATGCTATGCAGTAATATAGGATCGATTTATGAATAAACTGATCAGTACACTATTATCACATTATCACTATTTATATTTTGGTATACTATTCTTAGACTAATTTATCCCCTAGGACAAAACTGAAATTATTTGCAACATACTAGTTCTATAATTCTGTGGCATCTTTGAAATGGGAACACATGCAGTGTTTCATGATTACTTCAAATTTCAACTCAGAAACATAAGGAGAGAAACACTTGGTATTCGGAACATTTTGCATTCTTTATATAAAAACTCCTTTGTGTGGCCGTGGGCTTTTTCTCTTAAGCCCAAGGCCTTGTTGTACATGACTTCATAGGAAGCTGTCTGGAGTCCTAGCACTGGACCAGGTTAGACACTGAAAAAGTAAAACCAAGTTCATCATTGTTACTACTACCACCAATAATGTTGATAAAAGCCAACATTCACTGAGGGCAAACCATATGCGAATACCCAGCTAAGCAATAAAGAGACAGCGCAGCAGGGTAATGAAGAATGTATCTGGGCCAGGCACGGTGGCTCACACCTATCATCCCAGCACTTTGGGAGGCCAAGGCGGGCGGATCACGAGGTCAGGAGTTCAAGACCAGCCTGACCAATATGGTGAAACCCAGTCTCTGCTAAAAATACAAAAATTAGCCAGGCGTGGTGATGAACACCTGTAGTCCCAACTACTCAGGAGGCTGAGGCCAAAGAATCACTTGAACCCGGGTGGCAGAGGTTGCAGTAAGCCAAGTTCACGCCAAGATGGAGCACTCCAGCCTGGGTGACAGAGCGAGACTGTCTTAAAATATATATATCCTGGTGGCTGATCCCAGTTCAGTGGTGTTCCTCCACTCTCACTGCTTCACTTGACTAGCCTGGGGAAAAAAAAAATGAAAATAAAAAGAAAAAAGGATATCTCTGGAACCAGACTGCTCTGCCACTTCCTGTGTACCCTTAAGCAAGTTATTCATCTTTCCAAGCTCAGTTTGCTCATTTATAAGATGGTGATAATATCAGTAACTATCTCACTGAGTTATAAGAATTAAATGATATGTAAAAGCATTTAGAACACAGTCTAGCACAGAGTGTATTCAAAAAATTATCAGCTGTCTGTATCATTAATTAGCATTTTACAAACATTAATTAACATTTAATCCTCACATTTTACAGCTCAAGTGAGAGACAAAGAGGTTTAAGAACTTGCTATAAAGTGGCACAGCCAGGTTGCAAACCCACCATGTTTTTTTTGACTGCAGTACCTATACCCTTTAATACCCTTTTAGATTTTGGGTAAAAGAGCCCAGGAATGTCAAACCAAGTCCCTAGTGCCAACTAAATGCTTCATGTCTACATAGTCTCTGGAGAAGCCTGGGCGGGTGGGTCACAGAGCCACCTCTACATCAGAGAGAACTGCATAGAGGTTTAGGACAATACCACCCATACTAGAGATAAACACAACTCCAGCAATTGTAGAAATGTGTAGAAACACATTGACACTATGGTTTCTACAACTCTCTCAGCCAGGTACTTAGCAGGTATTCAAAAAAGGTTGGCTGATGTCTGAACTAAATTCACTGTATTACTACTTCATATGGGCAGTAAACTGAACTTTTCCCCCTTCCCCTTTCTCTCATTAAGATTAGGAAATTATCCGAATACAGTCAGTCTGTATCTACAAGTTCCACATCTACAGACTGAACTAACTGCAGGTTTTAAAAAATTGAAAAAAATACAAAATAATAATATAATACAGCATAATTTACATAGCATTTACATTGTATTAGGTTTCATAAGTAATCTAAAGATAATTTAAAGTAAATGGGACAATGCCTGTAAACTGGTTATATGCAAATATACAGGGATTGAACATTGCTGGATTCTGATAGTGGGAAGGGGATCCTGGGACCAATCCTCTGAGGATACTGAGGGATGAATGTAGAGCACAGTGCCCACGCTACTAAAACTTTGTTTTGCTATTTTTAAAAACTAGAAGCTTTTTTTAAAAAAACAGCTATGGCTATTTTAGAAAACTATAAGCTTTTTAAAGAGAATCTCTAATCCTATTACATTTATAAATAAAACAATTAACTTATGCCCAAAGATACTCAGCTAGTTAGTAAAAATGTCATGAACCAAGGCAATTTCTTTTTTTAATTGTTAAATTTTAACTTCTCTAGGGGAAGATAGAAGTGAAACAATAAGTGGGTTTAACCCACAGAACTGCTCAGCTAAGTTTAGTTCTACCCAGAATCTGTTTGGTGATTTTGAAAACAACCACTTTCCCAGACTTACAGGAAATGGTTAAGCAACCTCAAAGAAGTCACTTGTTTTTGCATGGTAGATAGTGGTTTTTTTTTGAAAGGAGAATCCTCTTCAAAAAATAAGACAAGCATTCATCAACTAAAGCAAGTCTACAACATGTTACAAATTATTACTTTATTCTAGATATTCTTTTTCCTTTAAGGGAACAAAAATAACAATATTTAAATGAACTTTCACGTTTATAATAAAATGAATTCTCAAAAGTTTAAGACCAAAGCAGAACAAAAATCATTGCAGAAAACAGACAAGCTGAAGGTTCAAGATGCAACACGTTTTCATCTTGGAATGAAAGAAAACAGAGACCAGACAAGATTGTGGAAAAAAACATATTTTTAGAGAAATTTCTCATGTTAGACTATAGTTAATTTTTTCAGAAAAAAACTATCTGCTGACTGTTTTTCACTGTAGCACTAGCTGAATCTTAGAACAGTAAAACACGGTATTTGAGATGAGAGACTGTATAATTTCCAATAGAAAAGTTTTCTGCCTAAGTGATAAAACTTTACTAATTTTTAAAATTTTGTTTTTGGTGCAAATAATTCTAACATATTTTACTATTTTCCTGTCTTCTTACAAACACTAGTCTGAAGTGTTTTATGGTCATCACAAAAGGACAAGTCACTGACTACACTATACTTGTTGGGACACAGAACTGTATCCTGGCTGAAAAGGTAGAGAATGACATCCCCAACCCACACCCTAGAATGTCACCAATTTGCCTAAAATGCATTTCAATTAACAACTAAAGATTTATAGCAAATCATATTGCATGTGTTGTTTTAAGTTTTAGATTTATAGATTCAACCAAGTTTCGCGGCAGTTAGTTACTCTAGCTACATTTCAGTGGACTTGTTAGCATAACTGAAGTTCAGTTTTGATTATGATTCATATATTAGTCAGTAAACATTTCTTTTACATAAAAATATTTATTTGATAAAGTCAATTATAAAATCTGTGAATTAAGATAAATTTTGGCCGGGCGCGGTGGCTCACTCCTGTAATCCCAGGCTTTGGGAGGCCAAGGTGGGTAGATTACCTGAGATCAGGAGTTCAAGACCAACCTGGCCAACATGGTGAAACCGTCTCTACTAAAAATACAAAAATTAGCCAGGTGTGGTGGTGCTCGCCTGTAATCCCAGCTACTTGGGACGCTGAGGCAAGAGAATCACTTGAACCCAGGAGGCAGAGGTTGTGGTGAGCCAAGATCACGCCACTGCACTCCAGCCAGGGCGACAGGGTAAGACTCCGTCTCAAAAAAAAAAAAAAAAATTTTTTAAAGTAGTTGACTGAATTTAAAATGTGTTGAAATATGCATGTTAATATTATTTATCACTATTACTCACATTAGAGCCATGCATAAGACTTATAATTTGAAATGCACAAGAAATTTTCATAATCAAACATTTTAGATTTTCTCAAGTTTAGAAAATCCTCAGATACTCAACTTTGGTTAGATATGGAGAATTAGCTACAGAGTATGGATTTAGCTAAATCAGATTTTTAAACTCTAAAACGAAAATCATGTTAAATCAATCCTATCTACTAAAATGTCAACCAAGTCTTCAAAAGTTGTTTTAAAAATCACTGTCTAATATAAATGGCTAAAAACTTCATAAAAAGTAAAAATAAGGAAGATTTCAGCAAATTGTTACATTAGATAAATATGATTACATGGATATTTAGGTGAACTGACCAAGAATCACATTTTGGGTATTATGAGCCATGGCAAAATAATCCCATTCCCATCTCTTCCTCAATTCTACCCACAAAACACCACAATAAAATACAGAGGTAGTTATATTAACTATAAATTAATTAAAATTTCAGAATAGAATCAGCCTTACAGAAACTATTATGGAACGTATTTCTTCCAACATTACATCTATATACAGTAGCCACTTGTCTACTTAATCAGTTCAACATATTAATCATTACTCTCCATACCCTCTGTAAATAAGATTAATTGATATGGCTAATAGACTAATCCTCCACAACCCCCAAAATGTCCATGTCCTAATCCTGAGGGACATGGTTACAGATCTTGAGATGGAAGATTATCCAGGATGGCCCAATAGAATCAAAGGAGTCCTAGAAGAGGCTATCAGAGTGAAATAATGAAAACTGACATGTCTCGCCTTTGGTAGCTCTGAAGATGAGGGAACAAGGCCAAGAGCCAAGGAATGTGGACAACCTCCAGAAGCTGAAAAAGTGAAAGAAATGGATCCTGCCCAGAGCCTACAGAAAAGAACACACAGCCCTGCCAACTCCTTCATTTTAGCCCAGTGAGAACCATGTCAGGCTTCTGACCTACATAACCATAAGATAAATTTGTAGTGTATTGCTTAAGTTCGTAGTAATTTGTTGTGGAATACAAAACTAATACAACTAGTAACCACAACATACCCAAGATTCATGGCTGGATGGCTCCACTTCTGTACTAATTGGAGTTAGGAGCTTGCCCAAGGTCAGCTGCGGCATTTCCAGTTATGCTTGATATAGCTATTAGATAATTCAATTAACTTGCAAAATAGATGAAGAAAGTAATTCTAAGAAGATCAGCTGAAGTCATTGGAAAAGCTCAAAAAGGCAAGCCACTAAAATTGTTGTTGAATTAGGTAGGAGACAACTCTAAAAGATTGGGAAAAAACTGAAAGTCTAGAAAAATTTTACACTCAGACTGCTTCACAGGTGTCCACATTTTCATTTCACTTTATAATAGGTTATAGAGTCAAAAACTTGCTGAAGCAAAACACATGGGGCTGAGTTTCTGTTTTAATATTGTTCCATTTCCTTTCTCTACTTTGTCCTGAAGGCAGGCTTTGGTCACAGAGTGGTGTGGCAGCGCCAACAGGTAAAATTCCAGTGAGTCCCATATTTCTATCCAGAGAAACCACAAGTAGGCCCTGTTGGCTATACAGCATGGGGGAAATCCCAGAGGGGACAGAATCAGAAAAGAGTATCCCTTAAATCTGTTCATGAACCTGAAAAAGCTACAGAATGACCACTGAACTACACAGGTGCAGAATAGACCAAAACCAATATAGCAAAGTCTATCAGTTTCTATTGCTGCTATAACAAATAAACTTCAAACTTGGTGGCTTAAAACAGCTCAAATTATGTTATGATTCTGGAAGTCAGAAGTCTAAAATGGGACTCACTGGGCTAGAATCAAGATAGCAACAGTGCTGTATTCCTACTGGAGGCTCTGGAGAGAATTCATTTCTTGGTGTTTTTCAGCTTCTAGAAACTGCTTACATTCCTTAGCTTGGGTCCCCCTCCCACCATCAAAGCCACAATTGCAGGTTGAGTCCTTCTCACACTTTGTCACTCTGATATTGACTCTTCTGCCTCACTTCACTTTTAAAAACCTTATGACGACATTGGGCCCAACTAGATAATCCAGGATAACCTCTTTCTTTTAAGGTCAGCTGATTAGCAACCTCAACTCTAACTGCAACATAACTCCTCTTCATTATGTAACCTAAAATATTACCAGGCTTCAGGGATTAGGAAATGGACCTCTCTGGAAACCATTATTCTGCCTACCACACAAAGGCTAGGAGAACTGAACTGATATTGGAGCCGCTGGCCACAGATGGTAAAACAGAACTAAGGTCTGAACCTGAGCAGGGTGACTGCCTGCTAAAACAAAAATACCAACATTCTTCAGAAGATAAAAAAGTCTACACAATATAACAAGCACAGTTTTGGTTGCATCCAGGATGCAACCCAAAACTACTTGACATACAAAGGACCAAGAAAATGTGAACAATTCTCAATGGAAAAGGCAAACACTAGATGATGGAATTATCGAATGCTTTAGAGCTGTTATTATAATTATGCTCCATGAGGTAAAGAAGAACATATTGAAATAAACAAGAAGGTAAAAATTCTCAGCAGAGAAATAGAAACTATAAAAGTATCAAAATAAAATTTTTAAACAAAAAACAAAAATCCTGAAAAGAAAAATTCACTGAATACCCTGAAGAGCAGAACGGTGATGACAAGGAAAAAAAGTCAATGAACTTAAAGATTAACAGAAATAATTCGATTTGAAGAACACAGAGAAAAGGAAGATTGAGGAAAAAGTAGTGCCTCAGGGACATGTAGGACAATATCAAAAGGACTAAAACATATGCAGTTGGAGTCCCAGAATAACTGGAGTAAAATATTGGGGCAGAAAACTTATCTGAAGAAACAATCACCCCAAACTTCACAAATGTAGTAAAAGACATCGATGTACAGATTTAAGAAGCTCAACCTAAAAAGAAATAAACTCAAAGAAAACCAAACCAAGACACAAACTGCTGCATAACCAAAAGTAAGGAAATACGCAAAATCAGCTAGAAAAAAAACTCAACATATTACATACAGGGTAACAATTCACATTACCCTGGATTTCTTTAGGATGGAGTCTCATGCCGTCACCCAGGCTGGAGTGTAGTGGCATAATCTCTGCTCACTGCTACCTCCGCCTCCAGGACTCAAGTGATTCTCCTGCCTCAGCCTCCGGAGTTGCTGCAACTACAGATGCACGCTGCCACACCTGGCTAATTTTTTATATTTTTGGTAGAGACAGGATTTCGCCATGTTGGCCAGGCTTTTACCATGGATTTCTTAACAAACAACTATGAAAAGCAGAAAATGATAAGCAACACCTTTAGTGTTTTCATATAGAGAGAACTATTAGATATATTTCTGTAATATATATGTATATATCTTTGTGTAACCATGTATCCAGAATATATTAAGTATTCTTACAACTCACTAAGATAACAAATAATCCAATTTAAAGAAATGGGCAAAAGATTTAAACAGCCATTTCATAAAAGGTGAAGTAATGGCCAAAAAATCCACTTCTCCTTTCCCCTACACAAAGATATTCAATACCAGCAGTAGTCATCAGGGAAATGCAAATAAAAACCCAAGGTAACCACTACACATCTATTAGATTGGCTAAAATTAAAAAGATTATCATACTAAATTAATCAGCACTCTCATATACCACTGATGGAAATGTGAAATGGCACAACCAGTCTGAAAGATAGTTTAGGAGTTTCTTAAAAAGTTAAAACCTTACAGTATCAGATGACCCAACCAATCAACTGACAGGTATTTACCCCCGAGAAACAAAACCAAACGTTCATACAAAGACTTATGCTAGAGTGTTCACAGCAGCTTTATTTGTAATAGCTCCAAACTGAAAACAAATGTCCATCAATTGGTGAATTCGTGAATAAACAAATTATGGTGTATCTGTACAGTAGAATATTATTCACCAATTTTTTTCTTTAAACGAAGTCTCGCTCTGTTGTGCAGACAGACTGGAGTACAGTGGCACAATCTCAGCTCACTGCAACCTCCACCCCCCAGGTTCAAATGATTCTCCTGCCTCAGCCTCCCAAGTAGCTGGGACTACAGGCACACCTCACCACACCCAGCTAATTTTTGTATTTTTAGTAGACATGGGGTATCACCATGTTGGCCAAGCTGGTCTTGAACTACTAGCCTCAAGTGATCCACCCACTTTGGCCTCCCATAGTGCTGGGATTACAGTTGTGAGCCACCATGTCCAGCCCTATTCACCAATTTTTAAAAAAGAAACTGGTATGCTGAGTCAAAGAAGTGAGGTCAAAAAAGAGTACTGTATGCTTCTATTTACATAAAATTATATAAAATCTATATAATTCAATTAATATACAATTCTAGAAAATGTAAACTTATCTCTAATGTCAGAAAGCGTATCAGTGGTTGCCAAAATATGGGTATGAAAAGAGGGATAGAAGGATTATTTTTTGTTTTGCTTTGACTTTAAGTTTTAAAAATATAATTGCAAGAATGAGGAATACGCAACACTTCAGCACTCTGATTTTAATGACACAAAGGCCAATTTGAGAAGCTTATTCATTGGACAATTATTGTACATTCTCATATGCCAGATTCCAGGTCTTTGATCCACAAATTCTGTCCACTCACACAAAGAAACCATACAAGGTCTTCCGTGTAAAAGTATTTCTGACTCTTAACTATAAACACCAGCAGAGTGGAGGGCTAAATCTCAATAATGTCAATAAGCATTTCAAGGTATTTTGAATGAATGGGCTAGAATGGATAGGTATATCATCTACTTTCATATTAATAGAATTCTATGTCAGGCCAGCTGACCTTATATGTACATTTCAGGATGTATATGTTTACATCTGATCACAGATTACCATATATCTTATTTTAGAAGGAAAGAAAAGAAAGATAGTTCTAGGGTTGTTACTAATAACTTAAACGCGGAAGTTTACGGTCTCAATTATCTCTATTTTAGCATGCCATAACCCAATACTAATGCCTCCAGAGAACCTTGAGGCCACTGTCAACACTGCTGTGGACAGATTAATACAGAATATACACCAGCAACAATTTTATTTATCCTACAGTGTACCTAGTAATAAAAGGCTTGATGAGCATTCCTTAACCCTAAAGGATAAAAGCAAGCATAAACTGACAAACACTGGTTAGAAATTGCTACAAGTTCAGAATCAGAAATAACCTTTGCACTATGCCATACAAACATTTCTTATATTAACCTCTATCAACACATCTGGAAATTACATTAGCAGTGGTCTAAGATATATGGTGGTCTAAGATACACTTCAGAAGTTCAAAATATTATCTTTGTGAGGAGAAAAAAACAGATCTAGAGACTCATGGTAGAGTGGAGGTAGAGAACTGCATAATTCACACTAGCAAATATAATAAACATACAAAGTAAAGAAACACAGAAGGTCTTGTTTACTTCACTGCAGGAAAAAAAAAAGCAGGCCTTTAATTCATTTAAACTAAGATTAGTCTAAGAAATCATGAAAGGGCTGAACTAACATGAATTAGTTTACATAATCTAAGTCATAGATTGGTCTGCTTCTTAGAAATTAATGTTTTAATTGAAAAAGAAAATACCAAGATACAAATGGACAAGAGAAAACTTTCAGATGAAAAGCCAAGATAACACATGAAAAATGTAGAAATGAGAGAACCACACATTTTTATATATGCCAACATATTATTTGGCCACATATTATGTTTCATATGAGGGAAGCCAGCATACAAGGAGTGAATGTCCTTTTCTGTGTCATCATATTCTATGGGATAAACAGGAATTTAAATGGCCTCATATGTCTGGGTTTATGAGAAACGTGGAAAGAAGGAGGGTGGAGGTAGCAATTATTAGCGGAAAAAGAATTAGTAGCTCAGATTTAAGCAAGTCTTAGGTGCTAATCAAATTCCTCTATTAAATTTGCTCTAAGAAGAGGACAAGATAAAAGATCTCCAACCATTTTATGATCAGACCTGTATCTGTGTCTATACCTTACTTTCACACTAACAAAATGCTAATCAGGAATGTGAGAGTCAAGCCCTCTTTCATAAAACCCAGTATGTGTGAATACCGAGATGAAAATCAGTGTGTAGATTACTGGAAGTACCTTCCTTTCCCCACTGCCAGCCAAACGGAAATTATATTATAGCAAGCTAATTACAGATTAACCATCTGTTCCAGGTATAGTCAAACCCCATAAGCTGGTCCCAGGCTGACCTGGTTAAGCCCAGGGGCAAAGCTTGAGGAAACAGATCAATCCTAGTCATTCATGGCCCCAGAAAGCCCAGGAAAAAAAAAAAAAAAAAAAAAAAAAAAAGGCTGGTTCTAGTCCTTTTAAAGGTCTAGATCATTCTATGGCAGGGCAGGTATGGAACAAAGGATTTTGTATCATCCTGGACTCCTGGGTCCACAGAGCAGGAAAAAGTAGGAGAGAAAAAAAAAGTAAATGAACTTAGCCAAGTAGGCCTTTAATTCATTAAAACTAAGATTAGTCTAAGAAATCATGAAAGGTCTGAGAAATTAAATGATGTATCTCCATTATGTCTTTGTTGAGGGGCTGGGGTGTGAAGAAAGGGGCAGCTTGTTGAAAACCCTTTGGATATAAACAAAAAAATGGAGGTAAAAATAAATCATTTTTAAAGGTAATAGTTTAAAAAAAAATCTGCCTCTCTCTACTTTAGAACAATCTAGGACTGAAATAAGTGATTGTAGAATCCTCACATAACCAAGGCATCTGATACTGTGGCCAGTCAAATATGCCTGGCCAGAACATTCCCCTCCTGTGACGCAGATCTATCTTAAGAAACTTGCTGTCCAATTCCAACAGCTCCACTTTCTACCTTCTGTGGACTCCTGAAATATTCCTCTCCAGTTCCTAAAAAAGGCTAGATTAATGTTCTCAAGATGTGATATGGGTACACCTAGAAATCCCTGATATCATCACAGGAGGCCTTCAAAGCCAAAACCGTTTTCATAATAATACACTCCACTTCTCTCATGTGTGTACAGTAGAGTTTTCCACAGCCTGCATGACTTGTGCTATTACAACGGACTGAATGCAGAAGCAAACCTGAAAATCTGGTTGTATTCTATTAAGCCAAACATCAAAAATATTTGCAAAAATGAAAAATAATGCCTCTCACTAATCCTTTTGTTTTGGAAAATAACAGTTCTCTTTTATTAAAAATGTTATTTATGTTAATATGTAAAAGGTTTTCATTGTTAAGTAAATTAATATTTTAAAATGTTATCAGTGAATCTCTAGAGATATAACTCACATAAACAAAAGCTCTTAGGAGTCCTCGATAAAAGAATTTTTAAGAGTGTAAAAGAGATTCTACAACCAAAATGTTTGAGAAGCATAACTCTGCCTTCAAAGATAAACTACTCCTGAACTCTCCAGATGTCTTGATCCAAACATGCAAGTTTGCTATACTGTCTGAAAAAGCATGTAGAACAAATATACAAAGTAAACAAACACAGACGGTCTGGCTTACTTCAGTGCAGGACAAAAATGGGACAAGGAGTTTTGGATCATCCTGGATTACTGTGTCCAGGAAAAAAAAAATTGAACTTAATCATATATGCTTCTTTTAACATCCTCAGGCAGGAATGTAAACACCAATAACTTATTCCTGTGAAAAAATAATTTTCTTTACCCTGAGGTTTACAGAAACTGTCTAAACTGAAGAAGGCTCCTATGATACAGAGCTGTATCCACCCCCTACAAATTCATATATTAAAGCACTAAACCCCAATCTGATTGCATTTGGAGATAGGGCTTTTAAGAAGGTAATTAAGGTTCAATTAGGTCATAAGGGTAGGGCCCTAATCCAATAGGATTGGTGTCCTTGGAAAAAGAGAAAAAAACAGCAAAGCTCACCCTCTCCACATCTACACAGAACAAAGACCATGTGAGGGCATAGCAACAAGGTCGCATTCTGCAAGTGAGAAAGAGCCCTCACCAGAAACTAACCACGGTGGCCTTGGTCTTGGGCTACTGGCCTCCAGAACTGTAAGAAAATTAATTTCTGTTGTTGAAGCCACCCAGTCTGTATTCATTCTAACAGCCAGAGCAGACTAATACACTGCTTATACTCTGTTCCCATATAATTACTCTATAAACATGCTAAGGGGTAGGGAGAGAGAAATGGAGATTTTCTTAAGGGGAAAGGAAGTAGTGAATCAATATCTTCATAGTATCACACACCACAATCTGTATGGCCATTAATGAGTTATTTAGGTTTGTCTCCTCAAAATGTCATTTGATTTTTAAACTGACTAACATCAGTACAGAAACATCCACTTTTTTTCCTCATGGATAGTGTCAGGTCTAAAATTCATGCTTTCATACCTCAGCTCATAATGCAACTAACTCATAACACTAGTTATTAATATTTTCTTACATCAACTAATAGAGTCCTGCCTTTCAGTGGCTTTGCCAAGTTGACAGCCATGACATAGCTTAACCTTTACTCTTCCCATAAGGCTTTATGAAAGCTTGTGTGTGACCCATTCATTGCCTTCTCACCAACTCTATGGTATATTAGGAAAGTCCTTTTTCAAAGTTGAATTTAATTGGCTTGGGAATTGTTTTCATGGCTCTCTAATGAAGGGCAAAGTGCCCCAATACAGGTCAGCCAGAAGTCCTTGCAGCACTGTAGGAAGAGAAATTGATTTAATTGCACCACTTAGGTCTAAAACGCACAGCAGCTCTCTAGCTATGAAAGAAGATGAAAGAAGAAAGGAGGGAAATGTTGGGTCACTCTTTAATGTTGATTTTGAAAATGCTTCAGAGTAAGAACTCCCTCCCTCCACATCATCTTCCTTTCCCTCTAACACTGTCAGGGTTTCTTATTTAGCACTGTCTTCTCTGTCCAAAGCATAGGATTGGAAATACTGCAAGTACTCAATGAATTCATTTCGGTGGAAAGGGAAGCTGAATGAACACTAATAAGAATGTTCAAAAAATGATTTGGAATTACTCTCTTTGCTACGGAAAAGTTTATAGGAAAAGGAAAGGTGAGGGGGAGGATGAAGGAAAGGAGGGAGAGAGAAAAGGAAGGGAGGGAGGGAGGAGAGAAAGACTGACTTCTAAGAGTACAAACAAAACTGTTAAGTGTTTGTTTTGGAGTTGTTTGAAGTAGTATTGCTTTCAGATAACATTTATTGAGCATCTAATATGTGTGCAACAAAACACTATGTTAGAGGCCAACCACAGTAGCAAATATAAAAGATCTGTTTTTTGTCTGCTATATGTAATTAATGGTTTTTGGCTGCACAAGCATGTACATTCTTTATACAGAACTCAAAATATAGTTTTAACCATTTAGAAAATGGAGTCCTAAACAAGCAGTACCTCTGCTTTCATATATACTATTTATGCTTCTTCGAGCATCCTTGGGCAGAAATGTAGACTCCAATAACTTATTTCTGTGAGAAGGTATAATCTCTGTATCCCAAGTTTTCCCAGGAACAATTGTCCAAGGTGAGGAATGCTGCTACTCTGTTCCCATGTAATCTACCCATATAGCTACCAAATAGTTAAAGGATTTAACTAGTAAAGGATTCTTTACATACCTTACTATTTGGTCAAAATCACTAGCTTATACATTTCAGTTCAAAATATTGTCTTTGTGAGAAAAAAAAAAAACAGATCCAGAGACTCATGGTAGAGTGTAGGTAGAGAATTGCATAATTCACAATAGGCTCTCAGAGCCAAAAGCTGCTGCCAAGTTACATTGATTCAGCAAAAATAATAATAATGTAAGGATGTCACAGTCACCAGCAGAAATAAAAATCCGTTAGTAAAACTAGCTTATTAAGCTTCCTATAAGGAAGCACAGCAAAATAAGTCTGAACTTAAACACACATTATAGCTATGTCTGTTTGTATTCCTGTTTGATGCTTATGACACACAGGCCTTGTTACTAGTTAATGAAATACCCTCATTCAGTATTTTCATGTTAACACTGTACCTTTTGATCTTAAGCTCCTATTTCAGCTCTACCTAACATGTATTAAACTATACTTAATACTTGCTCTAAGGCTGAAACTAGTTCTATTTGTATGAATAATGAGGTGCTGCATATTGTATTTTCTTGAAGGAACCATGAAAGCATACCAGGGCCAGAATTAAACTGGGTATAGGAATATACAGTTCCTCTACTCTTTAGGCCAGTGGCTCCCAACCTTTTTGATACAGGGACTGGTTTTGTGGAAGACAATTTTTCACAGACAGGGGTGTAGGGGAGAGTGATGGAGGCAGGGGCATGAAGGGATGATGATTTTGGGATGAAATTGTTCTACCTCAGATCATCAGGCACTAAATTCTCATAAAGAGTGTGCAACCTAGATCCCTCAAATGTGCAGTTCACAAAACGGCTCATGCTGCTATGGGAATCTAATGCTACCCTGATCTGACAGGAGGAGGAGCTCAGGCTAGGTAATGTTTGCTTGCCCATTGCTCACCTCCTGCTGCGCAGCCCAGTTCCTAGGACGGGTCTTTGGCATCGAAGTTGGGGACCCCTGCTTTAGGCAACAGTTCCATGAAAGTGTTGCAAATTCATAATTGTTAATAAATATGAAATGGAAAGAGTCCTCCTATAAGGGACTCAAGCCCTTACTAATGAATTAGGATCCAAGAAATGCCGTTAGTTCCCAGCTTTTCAAAATCTCACTATGGCTGCAATATGCTCAAATCACCATGTATCTTAGACCACTGCTAATTTCAAAAAAGTTTTGAGTTTTGAATGTACCTTTTAGGTTTTTAACTAAAGATATTAAAACAACCTGGTAATAGCCTTAAGAATCAGAGAGCTAGGAATAAAGAGCCAGGATTCGAATGTGGCTGTCTGAACTGCTCACTTCACTATTATACTATACTATACAGTAGTCTTAACAAAATAAGGTAGATTTATAGAGACATCTCCAAAATGGAAAAAAAAAAGAAGATAGAAAATCGAATGTATCTGAAGTAAAAGGTGTGGGACTAGACCTATAATTCTCAAAGTCTGATGGTTTTTGGAGAGTATGCTAGTTTGTATGTTCACATCAGTAATCTTTTCAAAAAAATAATTCCACAAGAATGTAAGCTCCTCAAAATCAGGAACCACACTACATTAATATTTGTACTCCATATTTAAGAATGAAGCTTAGAATAAGTTATCATATAGTAAAGGTATTATTCGAATGCATTTAATGTATTTATTTGGGAGGGCATCTTTTTAAAAATGATTATATTTTTAAAAATATATATGGGCACAAGTCAAAAGCAAAACAACTAAAAATACTTACTAACTGAAGCAGTTTAAAACAGTATGCAAGAAGAATCTGGGCTGGGTGTGGTGGCTCATACCTCTAATCCCTGCACTTTTGGAGGCTGAGAAGGGCAGATCACCTGAGGTCAAGAGTTCAAGACAAGCTGGGCCAGAATAGTGAAATCCTGTCTCTATTAAAAATACAAAAACTAGCTGGGCATGGTGGTGTGCGCCTGTAATTCCAGCTACTCAGGAGGCTGAGGCAAAGAACTGCTTGAACCTAGGAGGGGGAGTTTGCAGTGAGCCAAGATTACATCACTGCATTCCAGCCTGGATGACACAGTAAGACTCCACAAAAAAAAAAAAAAAAGAATCTGTATTAAAACATTTACACTATGCTTATTTCTGGATCCCCACTGCCCCTTCCCCAATAAAAGAAGAAGAATGAAGCACGGTGACCTGAAAAAAGATTTATGCTTTGCTGTATTTTTCGTTTTGGTGATAAAAAGAGATGAAGAACAAATTATTAACTAACATAATGCAAAAAGGAAAAAATTCAAAAAGAGAAAAATGGGAAAATAAGAAAAAGAAGAAAAATTACGTGGATTTGAATCCCATTATTCTCTGGTTTCAATAAAATGGAATTAAGCCCAAAGTACTCATCTCCCAAGACTTTTTTTGTACATTACATTCTCTATAGATATATATATTTCTGTATTTAGCTTTCTGATTGCTATCTGCAGTAGAATATACAACTAAGATAAAAAATTTATAATAATGTACAAAGTTCTAATTATAACCATGGAGTTCTACTGAACCATTAGGCGTTCAAAAACATTGTCAATGCCACAGACACATTGTCGATACTACAGAAGAAATACTGTAGTTAAAAAGCTATCTAAAGGACATCTAAAAAGCATCAAATTACCAAGTACAACATGATATTCCATGAACTAAAAAACAGACAAATAGCAAGGAAATAAATACTGAGAGCATTGGATTGCTTTATCCTTATATTAATTATATGACCATGCTTAAAATTCACGTAAAGATATGCTCTTTTAGTCACTTGAAAGACAGCCAATAACCTTGTTGAAGGTAAAATCAAATTATTTTAGCTCCAATTTTCTTTTTCTTTTCCTAGGTTAAATTATTTACATTTACATTAAAATTGTCCCCCCCAATCAAATTAACAAAAAATCTTTACTTTGCAGAGTATTTTTTTTAATTTTATCTATTTATTTATTTATTTTATTTTTTCTGTAGGGCAGAGTCTTGCTGTGTGGCTTGTCTTGAACTCCTGGGCTCAAGTGATCCTCCTGCCTAAGCCTCCAAAGTGCCAGGACTCCTGCCATTTTATAAATGGAATCATTTTTCTTTCATTTGCTTGTTTCTTTTTTTTTTTTTTAATTATACTTTAGGTTCCGGGGTAAATGTGCAAATCATGCAGGATTGTTGCATAGGTACATACATGGCAATGCGGTTTGTTGCCTCCATCCCCTACCCCTGTCACCTATATCTGGCATTTCTCCCCCAGTTATCTCTCCCCAACCTCC
The DNA here is from genome assembly GCA_963573385.1 of Cacajao melanocephalus. Lineage (NCBI taxonomy): Eukaryota > Metazoa > Chordata > Mammalia > Primates > Pitheciidae > Cacajao > Cacajao melanocephalus. The sequence continues at coordinate 6,958 of CAUYLG010023407.1, read as the reverse complement.
CCATCCCCTGCTGTCCCTCCCCTACCCCCTGCAAGGGACCCCAGTGTGTGATGCTCCCCTCCCTGTGCTCATGTGTTCTCATTGTTCAATAACATGTGATGTTTGATTTTCTGTTCTTGTGGCAAAGTATTTCTTATTTTCTTACAATATAGGTGCCAGTCTTTAACAATGCTTAGAGCCCCTCTTAGAAAGATTTAGCAATAAAAACTAATTTAAATTGTTAATGATGCCAAATATTTATGCTTATTAATCTTTCGGGCAAATCTGTATAGGTGCAAATACCTTTATGAGATCTAAAGATGAAAAGTTTATTTTTAAACTCCATCAATTGGATATACTTTAGTCTTAAAAGAACATCTTAACTTATAATTCCCTATTTACAATGAAAAGTTACATTAGGCATAATGACTATCTGTGAGTAATTTAACAGAGAATGCATACCAGTGAATGGGATCTGCAAAGGAAATTTACAAGAACTCTTTAATGTATACGGAAAATTGTGAGTTAAAAAAAAATCTCAGTTGGTGAATACATTTATTTGCCAGATCTCCGAGGGATCTGAACAAAAAACTACTTTGCTGATAATTTTTTTGAAATACTTTTCTACATAATTCATTGGACTGATAAAACATCAGGTATGTGACAGTCTTAAGCCTTTATAGTAACAACTTTGTCATCAATTTACAACCGACTGAGGGCCAGATTGCTTATCATTAACCAACTTAAAAAAATTAGTGACGCATTAGTCAAAAGGCTGGGATTGTAGCTCCATTTTTTCTACTAATGGTCACTGTCATTCAATGATGTGCCAAGAAAAGATTCCACGCATAAATTCTTCAAGTCTTTATCTCAATAGTATTTTCTGAATTGGTTATTAATTAAAACAGAACTATGTACCCAACTGCAATGAACAACTGGACTTGAACAAAGCTAGCCACACTTCAGTAAACATGTACTTATTTCCATCTAACTCAACACGTTCTATTATCTGATCCCCAAGTCAGAATAGACCTTCTTTTCTATATTCAATTATTTTTCTGTGTGCTTCCTACAAATGGAAAGTTACCAAGCCTCTCAGGATCCTGTACTGATGCAGATGGAAGTGAGGCTGCTGCTTTAAAGAGCAATGCATTTCTTATTCCCACTAATACCCAATACTCTATTGTTCAGTTTGAGTCGTCTTCATAATGTAGCTACCCAATCTAAATACTAAGGCACTTAGCCTCAAATTTAAAAAAACTGAGAAACTACTACTAAGAGGGGGCCAGCTCAAACTTCTGCATGTGATCTTGATAAATCTGGACACACTAGTTCCTCTCACCAAGACTCAAGTGTCATGGCAGCCTCCCTTATTTTATCGAGGCCCTTCTAACAATTATGGGACAAGCAGAAACCTGACAAATATTTCTGTCTTCAAATTACATCATCAATACCAACTTAAAAGGTATTTTAAACATCTTCTTTTGATTGAGCCCTCCTCAATCATTCCCACTAATCTCTATGCATTTTTCCTCTAAAGAGGATACTGGAATGATTTTATAAACCAAAAATAAAATTCTAGGCCCCTCAACTGACTGAATGGACCCCTCCTCTTGGCCAAGGGCATTCCAAAGTAAACATGAAAAATTAGCTCAGTTTATGATGGGAAGAGGGGTTGGACACACTTCATTATACTCTCCTCCCTTTGGAATTCTGGCACAACTGGCCAGCATTAACATTAAAACAGAGATCTTAAGACTGACAAAACAGACCCTTTGTAGCAATAAAATGCCAAATTCCAAACTGAGTCTAGTACAACAGCACACAATAGATAGAAGGCTCTGAAAGAAATACAGGTATTTTACCCCAAAATATTTCTTAGACTTATTTTGAAATGGCCCTGCAAAGCTGTCTCTTGTGTGGAACATTCCATAGAAAAAGACCTTTCCGGTCTCACTCTGTTGCCCAGGCTGCAGGGCAGTGGTGTGATCACAGTTCACTTCCACCTTACCTGGGCTAAAGCAATCCTCCCACCTCAGCCTCCCAAGCAGCTGGGACCACAGGTGCATAGCACCACATCTGGCTAACTTTTTTAAAAAAATTTAAATTCTTTGTAGAGATGGGCTCTCTCTATGTTGCCCAGGCTGGTCTTGAACTCCTAGGCTCAATCTTCCTGCCTTGGCCTTCCAAAGTGCTAGGATTACAGGTGTGAGCCACTGTACCACTCCAGGTTGTTTTTTGATCCAGGAAAGATTTAACTAAGAGCCTGTCACCTTTTAGGTTCTGATAAGAGATAATAACCAACTATTCTCTTAAAGCCTGCTATGTGGAGTCTTAATCTACATAATAAGAACCTTGGTCTCCACAGCCCCTTACCTTATCTTAACCCAGACACTTCTTTCTATAGATTCCAGGTCTTTAGACAACAACTTAATTCTTTCGACTAACTGCCAATCAGAAAATCTTTGAATGTGACTAGATGTGGTAGCTCATGCCTGTATGTAATCCCAGCACTTTGGGAGGCTGAGGTGGGTGATCACTTGAGGTCACGAGTTTGAGACCAGCCGGGGCAACATGGCAAAACCTCAACTCTACTAAAAAAAAAAAAACACACACACACACACACAAATTAGCTGGGTGTGGTGGCAACATGCCTGTAATCCTAGCTACTCAGGAGGCTGAGGCATAAGAATTGCTTGAACCTAGGAGGTGGAGTTTGCAGTGAGCCGAGATTGCACCACTGTACTCCATCCTGGGCAACAGAGTAAGACTCTTTCTCCAAAAAAAAAAAAGCAAAAATAAGAAAAAGAAAAAAGAAAATCTTTGAAATCTTTGAATCCACCTATGATCTGCAATATAAGTCCCTGCTTTGAGTTGTCCTACCTTTCCAGACTCAGCCAGTGTACATTTCACATGTATTGATCGTTGTCTGCCTATAATTTCTGTCTCCTTGAAATGTATAAAATCAAGCTGTAACCCAACCATGTCGGGCACACATTCTCAGGACTTCTTAAGACTGTGCTTTGGGTCTTGGTCACGCATTATTTGCCTCAGAATAAACCTCTTTAAAAATTTTTACAGAGTTTGACTCTTTTCATTGACAATGTAATGATGTTTCATTGATGAATATACTAACAGCTGTTTGAAATTTGACAAAATAACAGTTTCAGCTGTGAGAAATACTATGGCTTAAGCCTCCTTCCCTACCAGAAATTACGTCTATGACACTGAATGACACCTGAGGCAGCTGTCTGGGAAATGCTTCCACATAGAGCTGGTCATCATTTGCTGCAAGAGGAAAGGAGCACACCCAACCCATAGAGGCATCCTTTCCTCACGGCACTCCTTATTTTTGTTCCCTCAGGTGAAGAAGCTTTCTCCAACAGAAACATCAGGAAGCCTTCTTTAATTTCCTTCACTGCAGATCATTGGCTTGGCCTCCCTTAGAGTATCTGAGGCTGGAGAAGACTCTGAGCCCCACAGTCTAGAGAAGTTCAGACAACTGATTCTGTTTCAGTGACCTACATTTTTTAAATATGTGAAATACCCAGGAGTACCTTCATTAAGCAATAGGTACTAGAAGAAAAAGAATTTCAAAAAGTCTCCTACAATTGAACTTGATTCTCCATTGTTTCTTGAAACTCTCTTGGAAGCTTGAATTTTCTTTATTTGGCAAATGACCTGGTTTCCTCCTCATGTAGATGCTAAGGATGGAATTTTTAAAAAATTAATTGGTTCACTGGTCTATCATAAGTACCAGTAGAAAAGTGAAGCAAAGCCAGACTATAAAGAATAGTAAGCCGGCCACAGGGCTGCACTGGCTCACGCCTATAGTCCCAGCACTTGGGGAGGCCAAGAAAGGCAGATCGCTGGAGCCCAGGAGTTGGAGACCATCTTGGCCAACGTGGAGAAACCCCATCTTGACAAAAAATACAAAAATTAGCCAGGCATGGTGGTGTGCACCTGTGGTCCCAGTTACTTGGGAGGCTGAGGCAGGAGAATTGCTTGAGCCTGAGAAGTCAAGGCTGCAGTGCCGAGACCGTGCCATTGCACTCCAGGCAGGCAAGACCCTGTTCCCACCCCTGCAAAAAAAGATTAGCAAATGACTGCTACCATGGTAGTCCCAAAAGGTAGATAGCTCTCCATAGCTTTTTTTTTTAAACAACTGGTAATCATTTTTTAAAAATAATTGAATTAAGCATCTGCAATGGTGACTTCAACCTCAACTCCTGGCTCAATAATGATAGAAGTAATCTGCTTAACAATCTCACAAAGACTGTGTAAGTCAATGAGTCACATGTGGATTCTCATCTGGAAACAATGCCATGTCTCAGAACCTTCATAAGAAGTTTTTCTTGTAATGCTTCTCAAAGTTTCCGTAGGCATTCAAACTGGTCCTATCACTTTGAGATTCTTTTCCTTTGCTCTACTGATCAAGTCCGCACACACCTTCTCAAGGATTGTAAGTTGCAGCTCGTTAGAGTGATTTTAATTTGGCGAATTGCCACCTCTGGCTCCAAGGGCATTCTTCTTTATCTCCTGACCAAACTGTTTCTCGGCGAGAGCGAACGGCAGTGAGTCAGGAGCAAGAATAGGCTCACCACAGCTCCGCACCACCTACAAGCACATGTTTATCAAAGAGTTACATTTTTTCCTTAAACCTGAAATATTCGGGAAAGTGAATAGTCCCAACTTACAAGTAACTGAATTTTCTGACTATGAAGGAGAAAAGACAGTATGCTTAAATTTCTGTTCTATCTCTTGCCAAGGCTCCCAAATGCCAATCTTAACTCATTCGTCCCCTGACCCTTCAATTCCATTAATCCAACTAGACCCACTTACTTGCACCCTTCCAACCTGGACTCTATCTTCAACTTCATACAACAGTGTCCTGCCCTCCAACCGAAGCTCATTTCTGAGCCAAAGACTTGCAAGGATCAAGGCATGACCATTGTGAAAATCTCTATCAGCTTCTTCCCTTACCCCCAAATCTCCACATTTCTTTCATCTTCATCATTGACTCTCCTCTTCCAATTTTCTCTAAACGTCTTTGTAAAATGCAAAGTCCTTCAGGTGCCATTAGGACAATCACAAATGGATTGCAACAATGGATGAGGTTACAAGGGAATCCTGTGCACCCTTCCATGGATACAGGGAACTCTTGATGTTCCATTTACTATCCAGAAACACCAAGGCAATGAGCAACCCTCTCTACAACAGCCAGATGTAGATCTTGGTCAAGATCTAGATATTAAAAGAACTGTATCACCACAGGGGCTCCAAAATTTCCCTCCATTTTCAATTCTGGTTTCTTGCAAACTTTCAGAAAACTTTCATGTCTAGGGATTCAAATTAAAAAAAAAAAAAGAAAGAAAAGAAAAAAAGACTGTGTCTTTCTGGTTGCTCCAATTATATCACTACCAGTCTGTGGCCTGTTAGGAACCGAGCCGCACAGCAGGCAGGAGGTGAGTAGCAGGCAAACAAGTGAAGCTTCATCTCTATTTACAGTCACTTCCCATAGCATTACCACCTGAGCTCCACCTCCTGTCAGATCAGTGGTGACGTTAGATTCTCATAGCAGCGTTAACCCTATTGTGAACTGCACATGCAAGGGATCTAGGTTGAGCGCTCCTTAAGAGAATGTAATGCCTAGTGATCTGTCACTGTCTCCCATCACCCCCAGATGAGACTGTCTAGTTGCAGGAAAACAAGCTCAGGACTCCCACTGATTCTACATTATGGTGAGTTGTATGATTATTTCACTATATATTACAATGTAACAATAATCAAATTAAAGTGCACAATAAATGTAACACACGTGAATCATCCGGAAACCTTCCCTTTACAATATATCACAAACTAGAAAGTATACATCCCCCGACCCTGGTCCGTGGAAAAAATGTCTTCCATAAAACTGGTCCCTGGTCCCAAAAAGACTGGGGACTGCTGCCCTACAGTTTTCAAGACATGAAGTAACTAATTGGCAAAACATAGCCGCACTGACTTCACCTCAACTGCCAAGAACCACAGGCCTCATCTAGGTCCATTCCAACGTCTGGAGTAATCTTGGCTAAATTCTTCCACATCTCAAGTTTCTGATGTTTTCATGGAGAGGGTTAACACTGCTGTTTCCTAGTGGGACTATTACACTAAATTAGTAAACATGTGAGCCTATGGTAACAGAAGTTATACAGTTATGAACAAGTTTCTGTACATTTATTTCCTAATTAGAATACTATCTTAGACAAAGCTTTATTGCGCTTTTCTTCTGTGTGTCCATAGTTTCATATTAGCATGAAAACAAAACTAGGTTCTTCAATTCATTTCTCTTATTTAGGTACACATTATCTGATGACAAGTTTGTGTGTGGTTTTTTTTTTTTTAAATGTAACTGTGCCTAGCAGAAACTCTACTTGTAAGTGGGCATTCAAAAGATGGGCGTATGACTGAATTACTGAGCAGAAAATTACCCCTTACTTATTTTCTATATAATTTCCTTACAACCAGTCTCTTTGGTTATATATCTTTCAGGCTGAGTTCTCATGGAAAACCTACAGGTAAATGATAATCACTAGTTATAAGAGTTTCTAAAATATGCTGTTTTTATGCATGTATCAAGACATTTTTTGGAAACTGGTAATAGCAAAGAACTTTTCTAACACTAGTTTCCAGTTAAAAACTGGGCTGTTTCTAGCTACAGCTTTAACCCTAGATTATTAGTGATGCTAACACTTGATTCCAAATAGTCTTATTTTCCCCAGATAAGAAAACTTAAGACAGAAAGATAAAAACAGGTTTTAACTTATATTCCATCACACAGAGAAATTACAAGTTCCAATTTCTTAAGGGTTTTCTTTCAATGTGGAAATTTATCATAGAGCAAGAGAAAAATAAAAACAATATGTGGTATGCTCACATTTTTGAGAAAGTAATGCTAAAAAGATTTTTAAGAAAGGCATGCATACCTATAGAGCAATTG
>CAUYLG010023405.1:0-18665 GCA_963573385.1 Cacajao melanocephalus | reverse complement strand
TTTTTTTTTTTTTTTTTTTTTTTGAGATGGAGTCTTGCTCTGTTGCCCAGGCTGGAGTGCAGTGGTGCAGTCTCAGCTCACTCCAACATCCATCTCCCAGGCTCAAGCAATTCTCCTGCCTCAGCCACCTGAGTAACTGGGATTACAGGTGCACGCCACCATGCTGGGCTAATTTTTGTATTTTTAGTACAGATGGGGTTTCACCATATTGGCCAGGCTGGTCTCGAACTCCTGACCTCATGATCCGCCCGCGCTGGCCCTCCCAAACTGTTGGGATTACAGGCGTGAGCCACCACACCCAGAAGAAATTTTTTTTGAGAGACAGGGTCTGGCTAGGAGCGGTGGCTTATGCCTGCAATCCCAGTACTTTGGGAGGCTAAAGTGGGTCAATGACCTGAGGTTAGGAGTTCAAGACCAACCTGGCCAACATGGAGAAACCCTGTCTCTACTAAAAATGCAAAAATTAGCCAGGCCTGGTGGCGCATGGCCAGGTGTGGTAGCACAAAACTCTGTCTCCAAAAGAACAAACAAACAAAAATAAGAAAACGTTAGCTAGGCATGGTGGTATGTGCCTGTGGTCCCACCTATTTGGGAGGCTGAGGTGGGAGGATCCCTTGCCTGGGAGGTTGAGGCTGCAGTGAGCCATGATGGTGCCACTGCACTTTAGCCTGGGTGACAGAGCAAGACCTCTTTTTTTTTTTGAGACAGAGTTTCTCTCTTGTTGCCCAGGCTGGAGTGCAGTGGTGCGATCTTGGCTCCCTACAACCTCCACCTCCCGGGTTCAAGCAATTCTCCTGCCTCAGCCTTCCCAGTAGCTGGTATTACAGGTGCCCACTACCGTGCCCAGCTAATTTTTGTATCTTGGGGGTTGTTTTGTTTTAGTTTTTGTAGAGACAGTCTCATTGTGTTGCCCACGCTGGTCTCAAACTCTTGACCTCAAGTGATCCTCCCACCTTCGTTTCCCAAAATCCTGGGATTACAAGCGTGAGCTACCACACCTGGCTGGAAACTTCTTTTAAGGGGAGATACCTGTAGGAGGCCTGGCTGGGCAGTAATAGATGGAGAGGAATGCAGGAGTCCCACAGCTGAGTGCCCAAAAGAGGTTGGACCACACTGCAGTGTATCCCTGAGTGCTGAGGACGGGGCCCCAGGAACACAGGGTGTGTGCCTACTGGTAGGGCTGGATGCAGCAGCTTCAGACATCTGGGCAGCACTGACAAGCAGGCCGAGCATGGCAGCCCACACCCCCTTCTCCAGTGCAGACCCTTCCCAGGCCCAGACCCTTCCCCCAGGCCCAGACCCCTTCCCCAGGCCCAGACCCTTTCCCCAGGCCCAGACCCTTCTCAGGCCACTGCTGAGGAGCTGATTTTGCAGAGATTACAATTTAGTTATAAAAAACAGGACGTGTGTCACACTGCAGGCTAACCAGCGGCTTCCTCTCTCACCCAGATGCCAGCAGGACAGAATGCACCCTGTCTCCTGCCTGGAGAGCTGTTTCCTGAGGGCAGGTGCCTTCAGCCACAACTTAAGGTTCTGAGGGACACAGGGCAGAGGCAGAAGCCCAGAGCCCTCCACCCTCAGGACAAGAGCCCCCCCAGGAGACCAGGCCCACGCTCAGACCCCCAGGCCGCAGGCTCTGCCACGCCGCAGGCAGAGGCTGGCTGGTCACATCCTTCTGAGGCAGAGGGAGCTCCCCAGCAGGCGAGGGCAGCTCCGCCTCCCAGGCCCCTCTCCAGGGCCAGCGCCGGGTGACATGGTGCCATCAGACACAAAGCAGGTCTGGCTGCATCACGACCCCAAATAGAAAACAGCAGCACTCACGGACACCCCAGCTTCAAAGGCCTAAGTGTGAAGCCACGGAAAGTCGTGAATATTGGAAACACTCCTCACCCCCACAAGTTCTGGTGACACTGAGGTGTGCTGCTCCCTGCACAGGAGGACAAGGGACCCCCGGGAGCAGGAGCCCAGGTTGCCTGGTATGGGGGTTCCCAGGTGCTCAAGCTCCCACCTGGGGGGCAGGGGCATGGGTGCCATCACCATCAGCTGCTGGCAGAGGGAAGCCTCAGGGCACATGCGGCACAGGACACTGACGTGGGCCCACCTTGCCTCGGTGGAGCGGACGGCCTACTCAGGGCACTGCCAAGACCCCAGGCCAACGACCCCCAACTCCACCATCTGCCTGGTCCCTCCAGCCACATGGAGCCTCAGTCCTCACACAGCTCCCCCTTCTGTCTGCACAGTCTATGCTCGGGCAGGCCCCGGACGATGGAACGCTGGTGTGGTTTCCCCAGCCGGGCCTGGCTCCTGAGGTCAGGGCCCTCGTGGGACTCTCCCGAGGCCTCTGGCCACCTGCCCTGATGCCTTAGTTAAATATTCCAGAGTAAACTGTGAGGCTGAGTCAGGCTTAGTTCTCAATTAATAGGCCAGACTCCTAGGAAAGAACGTGGCCTTGGGACCTAGAAAATGACAGCTCAAAGAGAAAGCTCAGCTTTCAGGATGAAGCTGGAGCAAGGGGTGGCCGGGACCTACTTGTGTGCCTGGGAAACTGAGAAGTCCCCAAGGATTCCAGCCCTGTGTGATCATGGCTGTGACAAGGGAGGGAGGATGCTGGGTGGGCGCCTGGAGAGCCTGCCTGGGAGACAGAGGGGCTGCCCAGAGCAGCTGATGCCCTCTCTCCTCCCCCTCTCTCCTACCCCCTCTCGGCTCAGACACTGCCTGCACTGGTCCCCAGGGGCTAAGAACCTGCCGCCTCGAAGCGCTTCCCCCAGGGCCACCACAGGTGGTTGCTGGGCCTGCGCCTCCCTCGAGAGTGTGCCTGGGCTCAGAGGCGTCTCAGGGCTGCCTGACAGCGCTGGCTCTGAGCTTGTTCTGACAGCACGCGGGTGACAGACTTCCAGCTCTGCAATGCCCCACACTGCCATCCTCCCCAGCAGGGCACAGGGAGGACAGGGCACCATCCCCAGGCCCGGATGCACTTAGCACTGTGCCTGCCGGAAGGCCCTGCGTCTGCTGCCATGACAACTTGCTTTCATTACTGTTGTTATCATCCCAACGGGCATCAAAGTCTTGGCAACTGTGACACAGCTGCAAACTCCGTGCCCAGCAGTCCTAGGAAGATACCCCAAGGGTCCAAGCACGGAAGACAATGGGGATGGAGACTGGGAGAGAAAACTCAATGAAACCCAAAGCCAGTTCTTAGAAAAGATCAAAAAAACTGACCAACTTCCAGCAAGAGGACAAAGGGAAAAAAGATACAAAACACTCACATCTGAAAAAAAGGGCAGCCCCTATAGACCCCACAGATATCAAAAGGATAAGGGAATGCTTCAAACAACTCTCTGGGTAAATTCACCAACTAGGTCAAGTGGGCCAATCCCTCACAACACAAGTGGCCAACTCACCCCAGTGAAACCGATCATCTAAAACATAACCAGAACCTCAGCAATGAAAGAAGCCGAAATCACAGAGAAGAACCTTCTGAGAAAGAGACCTCTGGGCCCAGATGGCTACACTGGCGAATTCTACCAAGCATTTCAAAAAGAAAGAACACCAACTCTACCCAATCTCTTCCAGAAATAGAAAAGGAAGCGTTTCCCAACCCATTCCATAAGGAGCAGGACCTTGATACCCAAGACAAAGACACTACAGGAAGACACACAGCCCAATATCCCATGCAAGCATCAACAGGAACCCTCAATAAAACAGCAGAGGCCACGCAAAGCAGCTCACACCTCTAATCCCAGCACTTTGGGAGGCCGAGGTGGGAGGATGCCTTGAGGCCAGAAGTTCGAGACTAGCCTGAGCAGCAAAGCAAGATCACATCTCTACAAAAACAAAAAACTGGCGTTGGCTCATGCCTGTCATTTGAGAGGCCAAGGCGAGAGAATCACTTGCGCCCAGGAGTTCAAGACCAGCCTGGGCAACATGGCAAAACCCCATCTCTACAAGAAAAATACAAAAATTAGCTGGGTATGGTGGTGAGGAGGCTGAGCTGGGAGGATCACTGGAGCCCAGGAGGTTAAGACTGCAGTAAGCCATGACCACTGCATTCCAGCCAGAGCGACAGAATGAGACCCTAGACCCTGTCTCTCCCACCAAAAAAAATTTTTTTAATTAGCTGGGCAGGGTAGCAGATGCCTGTAGTCCTAGCTACTCTGGAGGCTGAGGTGGAAGGACCTCTTGAACCCAGGAGTTCCAGGCTGCAGTGAGCTGTGATCACACCACTCCACTCCAGTCTAAGCAACAGTGAGACACTGTCTAAAAACAAACCAAAAAAAACTCTCAAGGAGTGTATTAAGAACTCAGAACTGGCCAGGCGCGGTGGCTCACGCATGTAATCCCAGCACTTTGGGAGGCCGAGGCGGGCAGATCACCTGAGGTCGGGAGTTGGAGACCAGCATGACCAACATGGAGAAACCCCATCTCTACTAAATATACAAAAAATTAGCTGGGCGTGGTGGCGCATGCCTGTAATCCCAGCTACTCGGGAGGCTGAGGCAGGAAAATCGCCTAAACCCGGGAGGCGGAAGTTGCGGTGAGCTGAGATTGTGCCATTGAACTCCAGCCTGGGCAACAAGAGCGAAACTGTCTCTTAAAAAAAAAAAAAAGAAAAAGAAAAACTCAGAACTAACAAGTAAGTGGCGGGCCACAGTGGCTCACACCTGTAATCCCAGCACTTTGGAAGGCGGAGGTGGGTTAATCACCTGAGGTCGGGACTTTGAGACCAGCCTGACAGACATGGAGAAACCCCATCTCTACTAAAAATACAACAATTAGCCAGGCATGGTGGCGCATGCCTGTAATCCCAGCTACTCGGGAGGCTGAGGCAGGAGAATCGCTTGAACCTGGGAGGCAGAGGTTGCAGTGAGCCAAGGTTGCACCACTGCACTCCAGCCTGGGGGAAAGAGCAAGACTCCATCTCAAAAAAAAAAAAAAAAAAAAAAAATCTCCAGAAGCTGTGTGCTGAAAACTACCCAGCACTGATAGACTGTATCAAAGAAACCGTAAATGAATGCAGACACACACCGTGCTCATGGACTACGAGATTCAACAGAGAAAAAACGTCAGATCTCCCTAAATTTATCAGGAGGGTTAATGCGATTCACATGAAAACCCTACGAGGACTTCTGTACAGGCTGAACATCCCAAATCCAAAAATCTGAGATTATAAATGCCCCAAAACCTGAAACTTTGTGAGCATCAACACGATGCTCAAAGGAAATGCTCACTGGAACGTCTCAGATTTCAGATTTTCGGACTGGGGATGCTCAACCAGGAAGTGTAATGCAGGTATTCCAAAATCAGAAAAATCCAGTTCCAAAACACTTCTGGTCCCAAGCATTTCAGATAAGAGTATGTGACCTGTAGATACACACGACTTACTCTAAAATTAAAAAGGAAAGGGAAATTAATAACGACAACAACTTTGAAAAGGAAGAACAAAGGTTGGGGAACTCACAACATCCGATTTCAGGGCAATATAACATGTACAGTAAACAAGAGCGTGATGCTGAAAAAGGAAACTGCATCTGATCGACAGGGCAGGATACAAGGCCCGGAGGCGAACGTACACGGATGGGGCCCAGTGAGCACCAGCGAAGGAGCGAAGGCCTTCAGTGGACAAAGGGCAGTCTTTCAAAAACCATGTTGAAACAACGGGACCTCCACATAAACAATGAGCCTCAGCATACAAAGCACACCTTATACAAAACTTAGATCAAGATGGGCCACAGATCTAGGCCGGGCGTGGTAGCTCACGCCTGTAATCCCGACACTTTGGGAGGCCAAGGCGGGTGGACCACTTGAGGTCAGGAGTTCGAGACCAGCCTGACCAACATGCTGAAACCCCGTCTCTACTAAAAATACAAAAATTAGCTGAGCAAGGTGGTGTGTGCCTGTAATCCCAGCTACTTGGGAGGCTGAGGCATGAGAATCACTTGAATCTGGGAGGCAGAGGTTGCAGTGAGCTGAGTAACTAGAATCCACAAAGAACTCCCAAAACTCAACAATAAGAAAACAACCCAAATAAAAAATGAAAGCCAGGGTGCCGTGGCCCACGCCTGTAATCACAACAGTTTGGAAGGCCATGGCGGGAGTATCACTTGAGCCCAGGAGTTTGAGACCAGCCTGGGCAACATAGAGATTTTGTCATTACTAAAAATAAAAATAAAAAAAATTATCAGGGTGTAGTGGCATGAACCTGTAGTCCCAGCTACTCAGGAGGTTGAGGTGGGAGAAATGCCTGAGCCTAGGAGTGAGCCATGACTGGACCATTGCACACCAGCCTGGGCCACAGAGTGAGACCGTCTCGAGAGTAAAAAAATAATAAGATGCCTGTAATCCCAGCACTTTTGGAGGCGGAGGCGGGCAGATCACGAGGTCAAGAGATTGATACCATCCTGGCCAACATGGTGAAACCCTGGCTCCACTAAAATACAAAAAGTAGCTGGGCGTGACGGCGAGTGCCTGTAGTTCCAGCTATTCTGGAGGCTGAGGCAGGAGAATTGTTTGAACCTGGGAGGCGAAGGTTGCAGTGAACCAAGACAGCGCCACTGCACTCCAGTCTGGCGCCTGGCGGCAGAGCAAAGCTCTATCTCAAAATAGTAATGATAATAAGACTTGAACACACATTTCAACAAAGAGGATTCGGGCATGGCAAATAAGCACACTAACTGAGGTTGAACATCACTAGCCAGTAGGGAAATACACAATACTACCATGATTAGATGTCACACACCTGTTAGAACAAGTAAAATAAAAACATCAATAACACCAAGTGCTGGTGAAGATGTGGGGCAACTGGTGAGAATGCATAATGGCACAGCCACATCACAAAACAGTTTATGATAGTTTCCTGCAGAGTTAAACATATAGCTAAGTTCCCCAGAGACATGAAAACGTATGTTCACACAGAGAGCTGCACGCGAATCATTTTAGCGGCTCTATTGACAACCACCTGAAACTGGCCAGAGTCCAGTTTCTTTCACAGGCTGGGGTCCATCCCCAGCCCACAATACCGCTCATCCCTGAAACGTCCTCTCCCACGCCTACAGCAGCCTGAGTGGCCCTAGGGCATCCGCCCAGGGCAAGGCCAAGGCCAGCAGCAATGGGATTCTAAGTACCACACACTGCTGAAAACAAAACTGCAGGCACAGAAGAGCGACAGTGAAGGGCAGCTTGAGGAGCCTTCCGAGCTCCCCAGGCGCTCCTCGTCCTTCCCTGCGCCTGCTGGCCTGGTCCACGCGTGTGTCGAGGGAGTCCACGCGCGCCACAGGGGTCCACACTCGCGCCAAGAGGGCGCAGAAGCGCGCGCCCGACAGAGCCGGCGGTACCGAGGCGCGGATCCCCGCCGCGCAGTCAGCGCCTTCAGCCCACTGGAGCCGCACCAGGAAGTCCGCGCAGCGCCCGCCCGCGGGACTCACCGTCCAGGGACACGAACTGGCCCACGGCCGAGGAGCCGCCGCCACTGCTCTCCACAAACTGCACCTCGGACACGATGATGTTGTCCTCCAGCACCGAGCCGCAGGCGGTGCAGACCGCGTCCCCGCGCGCCGCGTCCAGCTCGATGTCCGTGCCGCCGCAGCCGCGGCACACGCGGCCCGTCATGCCGGCGACCGCGGGGGCCGGGCCCGGAGCCTCCGGAGCCGCCGGCCCAGGCCCAGCCGCCCACCCAGGCCTCGCCGGTCTCGCGAGGCCGTACGCCCGCTGATTCGCAGACGCAGATTCGCCGCGCGCGCCGGGGCCGCGCCGCCCGTAACGGCCGCGCCCGCGGGAGTGGGACAAACACCTGGACGGCGGCGGGGACGCGAGGACTCGAGCCGCGACCGCCCGGCCCGGCGCGGCCAAGGCCTTCACACTGCGAACTACCAGGCCTCCCGGGCGGCGCGCCGGCGTTGGAGGGGCGGGCCGCGGGGACGGCGCTTCGGCGGAACCAGAGCTGGGGGCGGAACCAGAGCTGGGGGCGGGCCCTCGCGGTGAGCGCAGCCGGGGACTGGCTCTGTGGGCGGGGCCTCGGCGGCGAGCGACGCCGGGGACTAGAACTGGGGGCGGGGCCTCGCGGCGAGTGCAACCGGGACCGGAACCGAGGATGGGAAGGAACCTACGGCGGTGGGCGGGGCCTCGGCGAGGAACGCAGTCTGGTATTAAAGCTGGACGCGGGGCAGGGGCGGGGCCTCGGATAGTGAGCGCGGTCTCACACCGAGAGCAAGGCCTGGGGCGGGGACTCAGAACCGGGGGCGGGGCTGAGGACCGGGGGCGGGGCCTCCGGTGGAGCGAGCTCGGCCTGCAACGGGAACTGGAGCCGTGGGCGGGGAAGGGGCGGAGCCTGAGCCTGGAACAGAGCTGTGGGCGGAACCAGAGGCGAGGGGCTGAGCGTGGTGGGCGGGGCCTTGGGTGCTGAGCGCGACCTGGGACCCAACCCGGGACTCTGGGCGTTGTGGGCGGGGCCGGGGCAGCTGAGCTGGGGGCCTGGCCGCGCAGGTGGAGACTGCAGCCCGGGACCACCCTGCTCCACCCTCCGCATTTGCGGCGTGGGCCCGGCAGTTCGCCCGGGTTCCGGAGCCTGCTTGTGTGTCCCGCTGTTTCCCGTTGTCTGTTCCCCTAAAACTCCCACTTTTGTCAGTCATTCGTGGCCACCTGTGGTTTCCCGTGAGTCACCTCGCTGTGCTCGCTGCCCAGAGCGGGGACCCCGGCTGCGCACGCTCTCAAATATCTGCAGAAGCCATTCACAGTCACCACAGGGCCCGTGACATACTTATCCAGTAAACAGCCTAAAAATAAGTGCGCGACCGGGCCCGGTGGCTCACGCCTGTAATCTCAGCATTTTGGGAGACCAAGGCGGGAGGATCACTTGAGGCCAGGAGTTCGAGACCAGCCTGGCCAACATGGTGAAACCCCATCTCACTAAAAATACAAAAAAATTAGCCAGGCGTGGTAATGGGTGCCTGTAGTCCCAGCTACTCGGGAGGCTGAGACAGGAGAATGGCTTGAACCTGAGAGGCGGAGGTTGCAGTGAGCCAAGATCGCCATTGCACTCCTGCTTGGGTGACTGGTGACAAGAGTGAAACTCCGTCTCAAAAAAAAAGAAAGAAAAGTGCAAGACCCCCCCCCCAACACACACACCTTATGTTTTTTTGAGACGGAGTCTCTGCTCTGTCGCCCAGGCTGGATTACAGTGGCGCGATTTGGTTCACTGAACCTCCACCTCCCAGATTGAAGTGATTCTCCTGCCTCAGCCTCCCCAGTAGCTGGCATTACAGGCTTTCGCCACCACATCCAACTCATGTTTGTACTGTTAGTAAAGACGGGATTTCGCTATGTTGCCCAGGCTGGTCTCAAACTCCTGACATCAAATGATCCATCCATCTCAGACTCCCAAAGTGCTGGGATATGAGCCACTGCGCCCAGCCAAGATCCCGTTTTTTAAAAACTCTAAACCTTGACTGTAGGACCTAAAAGGAGCGCAAACTAAATTTAAAAAAAATAAATAAATAAACCACCCCATTCCCACGTGGAAGCAAAGTTGTGAATACATAAATTATTCACAAGTCAGTGAGTAAAATGATGTAATCCCAATCAAAACGTCAACAGGGTCTGCAACAGTGGCACACGCCTGCAATCCCAGCACTGTGGGAGGCAGAGGAAGGAGGCTTTCTTGAGCCCCACGGTGGAAGCTACAGTGAGTCGTGCACTCCTGCCTGGGCCACAGAGGGAGACCTTGTTTCTAAAATAAAAAAAAAAAGAAAGTCAACAGGATTTTTCAGAGAATTTGATAAGCTGATCCTAAAGTCATCTGGAAGAGATAATCCACAGGAATAGTAAATAAAAATTCTAAAAAGAAAAAACTCAGCTGAGCACGGTGATTCACAGCATTTTGGGAGGTTGAGGCAGATGGATCACCTGAGGTCAGGAGTTGGAGACCAGCCTGGCCAACATGGTGAAACCCTGTCTTTACAAAAAATACAAAAATTAGGCCAGGCCTGGTGGCTCATGCCTGTAATCCCAGCATTTTAGGAGGCCAAGGCAGGCGAATCATTTGAGGTCAGGAGTTTGAGACCAGCCTGGCCAACACAGCAAAACCCAGTCTCTACTAAAAGTACAAAAATTAGCTGGGTGTGGCGATGCACGTCTGTAATCCCAGCTACTGAGGAGACTAAGGCAGGAGACTTGCTTGAACCCGGGAGGCAGAGGTGGCAGTGAGCCAAGATGGCGCCACTGCACCCCAGCCTGGGCGACAGAGTGAGACTCCATCTAAAAAAAAATTAGCCGGGTGTGGTGGCAGGCCCTGTAATCCCAGCTACTCCTGAGGCTGAGGCAGGAGAATCAATTGAACACAGAAGCAGAGGTTGCAGTGAGCCAAGATTGCACCAGTGCACTCCAGCCTGGGCAACAGAGCAAGATCCTGTCAAAAAAAAGAAACAAACAAACTGAAAGATGAATTGCCCTTCTGTTTATCAAAAAATTACATCAAATTATAGCCATTAATCCAGGGAGTATTTGTGCAGGAACAAGTGGAATAAATCCAAGAGTCCAGAAACAAACCCAAGTATACAGGAAATTTAGGGACCTCGAGTCAGCAAGAAAAAAAGATGGACTCCTCAGTAAGGTTGGGATTTCCATGTCTATGAGGAAACGGGTAAATGGAACCCAGACCTCACACTGTTCTAAAACCAAATTCCAAGCAGCATTCAGAGCTAACAGTAAAAACAAAACCACAAGTCTATTGGAATCAAACAGAAGAGAATATTTTAAAATTCCAGCAAATATCTGTCACGGGAGGAGTGGTGCTGGCATATGAGCCCCCTCCTCAGGGTGGCGCCTCCTTCCCCTCCCACAGCCGCCAGTGCCAGCCCGACACCCCTGCTGCGTGGATGGGTCATGGGAACATGCAAAATACCCTAGAGGCTCAAGGCAGAAGACTTTCTCTGTTTCAAAAGGCCTAAACTAGTGGCTCTTCTTCTTCTTCTTTTTTTTAACATATTTTAGTAAGATTTGTTTTTGTTTGTTTGTTTTTGGTTTTTTTGAGATGGAGTCTGACTCTCACCCAGACTGGAGTACAGTGGCGTGATCTCAGCTGACTACAACCTCCACCTCCCGGGTCCAAGCGATTCTCCTGCCTTAGCCTCCTGAGTAGCTGTGATTACAGATGCCTGCCACCGTGCCTGGCTAATTTTTGTGTATATTTTAGTAAGATTTTTCAAGCATATCTAAAAGTAGAGAGAAAATAAAAACCTAGAGATCTCAGCCACACCAAAGTGTATCATTTTCACATATTTGCTGTTTGGCTCAGTTCTTTTAGTTTGGGGGGCTGCCTGTTTTGTTTTGTCTTGGAGGTTCTTAGCATTGCTGAAACACAGCCCCTGAGCCTGTCAGAATCAATTCCCCTCCCTCCCTGCCCAAAGGTAACCATTATCCCCGGCTTTGGGTGATCATCAATGCCAAACAGGTTTTATACTATCCGTATACAATGTACACTATTGTCTTGCATGTTTTAAACTGTACATAGATGACCTCATACCTAACCTTCTACCATGTGCTTTGAGCCACACGCCCGGCCAGCAGGGCCTTCTGTGACTCACCTCCCCTCTTGGCTACCACACTCTCTTTGTAAGAAGCAAGTCACTGCACCCTGCCACACTCTGGGGCATAGGAAGCTGCACTCCCGGAGAGAGGGTTTGGGAACACACTGAGAAGTATCCCAGCCACACACCTTACCCCACCCAGACAAACACACGTGGCTGTTGGATTCCCATCGACGGCACAGAGGGCTCCGCAGACTTCTGAGCGAGAGGGCCAGCACCAGCATGCCGCAGCCAGCCAGAAGAAGAGGGTACTGGAGATGCAGAGGGGGCTGGAGAGCCTATCACTGCCTGCTCCACTGCAAGAGAATTTTTTTTTTTTTTTTTGAGGCAGGGTCTTGCCCTGTCGCCCAGGCTGGAGTGCAGTGACACGATCTTGACTCACTGCAACCTCTGCCCCCTGGGTTCAAGTGATTCTCCTGTGTCAGCCTCCCAAGTAGCTGGGATTACAGGCACCTGCCACAACACCCAGTTACTTTTTTGTATTTTTAATAGAGACGGGGTATCACTATGTTGGCCAGGCTGGTCTCAAACTCCCAACTTCAGGTAATCTGCCTGCCTTGGCCTCCTAAAGTGCTGGGATTACAGGCGTGAGCCACCGCACCTGGCCAATAGAATGTTTAAGAAGGGACGCTGGGCGCGGTGGCTCTTGCCTGTAATCCCAGCACTTTGGGAGGCTGAGGCAGGCGAATCACCTGAGGTCAGAAGTTCGAGACCAGCCTGACCAATATGGTAAAACCCCGTCTTTAAAAAAAAAAAAAAAAGAAGGGACTAGAAGCAGATAGGCAGAATCAGGACAGAGCCCCACAGCAGGCAGCTGCGGAGGAGAGACGCAGCGGAGAGCTGGGGATGCTGGCGTTGTCTCTCTGTTTCTGTCTGTTTCTCTGTCTGTCTGTCTCTATCTCTGTATCTGTCTCTCTCTCCCTTTCTCTGTCTCCCCTGTTTTTGTTTGGTTTTGTGTCTTGTTTTGTTTTTGAGATGGAGTTTCACTCTGTTGCCCAGGCTGGAGTGCAGTGGCACAATCTTGGCTCACTGCAGCCTCTGCCTCCCAGGTTCAAGCTATTCTCCTGCCTCACCCTCCCCAAGTAGCTGGGACTACAGTTGCCTGCCAGCGTGTCTGGCTAATTTTTGTATTTTTAGTAGAGACAGGGTTTCACCATGTTGGCCAGGCTGGTCTCAAACTCCTGACCTTGTGATCCGCCCGCCTCGGCCTCCCAAAGTGCTGGTATTACTGCTGTGAGTCACTGTGCCCCGCCTTGCCACATACTTTTAAACAATCAGACTCCCGAGAACTCTATCCGGACAGCACCAAGGGATGGTGCTAAGCCATTCCTGAAGGACCCACACCCATGATCCAGTCACCTCCCACCAGGCCCCACCTCCCATATTGGGGATTACATTCCTCTTGAGATTTGGCTAAGGACACAGATTCAAATCGTGTCAGGTGGACTTTTTCAGCAGAGATGATGGAGGTGAGAAGATCATGGAATGATGTGTTGAAGATGCTGAAAACAAACAGCACCAACCTCGGTTCTGTGCTGGGCGTGGGCAGTGCTGGGATTACAGGCGTGAGCCACTGCACACGGTCCCTTTTTCTAGTTTTTTTAAGGTGAAAGATGAGATCATTGAGGTAAGATCTCTTTTCTTTTATAAATAGGCATTTTATTGCTATAATTCTCCTTGGAATTACTACCTTAGCTGAATCTTGCACATTTCAATATGCTGTGTTTTCATTTTCATTCAGCTTAAGATTCTCTCCACTTTTAATTTCCTCTTAGATCCAAGGGTTATTAGGAAGTGTACTGCTTTGTTCCCAAATAACTGGAGATTTTTCAAATATCAGTTATTGATTTCTATGCAAAATGTTCTCTGTCCATGATGGCATTTCATCCTCATGGCAACACTAGCTTCCAGACACTGTCGTCTCCATTTTATGGAGAAAGCCCCTGAGGATTTGAGGGGTGACAGCCATGAATCTTATACCAATAGGTGACAAAGCCAGAATCCAGTCTGAGTCTGTGTGGCCACTGGATTCCTGCTCTCACCTGATAGACTAGGGGGGATT
This sequence comes from Cacajao melanocephalus, assembly GCA_963573385.1. Taxonomy (NCBI): domain Eukaryota; kingdom Metazoa; phylum Chordata; class Mammalia; order Primates; family Pitheciidae; genus Cacajao; species Cacajao melanocephalus. The sequence continues at coordinate 5,024 of CAUYLG010023405.1, read as the reverse complement.
CCTCTGTGTGCACTCTCACCAAAGCCTGTGAGGTGCCGTGCAGGCTCCTGGTGGCGGGGGCATGCCTCCCAGGCCACAGCATCAACTCAGGCGGTATGGGACTGGACTTTCATTGGCCAGAGGAGCAGAGGGTGGGGAACACAGCACCCACAATGGTGAGAGGTTTAAAGGGTATGGCTCCTTTGGGCAATGGCCCAGGGTGGGTGCTGCCAGAACTAAGCCTTTGCTCAGATGGGCTGCAGAGCAGGGGTGCTGTGGTTTGAATGTGTTTTGCATGAGTTCATTTTCACGCTGCTGATAAAGACATCTGTGAGACTGGGCAATTTACAAAAGAAAGCGGTTTATTGGACTCACAGTTCCCTATGGCTGAGGAGGCCTCCCAGGCACGGTGGAAGGCAAGGAGGAGCAAATCACGTCCTATGTGGATGGCAGCAGGCAAAGAGAGAGAGCTCGTGCAGGGAAACTCCCCCTTGTAAGACCATCAGATCACCGGGTGCAGTGGCTCATGCCTGTAATCCCAGCACTTTGGGAGGGCAAGGTGGGCGGATCACTAGGTCAGGAGATTGAGACCATCCCAGCCAGCATGGCAAAACACCATCTCTGCTAAGAATACAAAAATTAGCTGGGTGTGGTGGTGCATGCCTCTAATCCCAGCTACTCGGGAGGCTGGGGCAGGAGAATCCCTTGAACGTGGGCGGCAGAGATTTCAGTGAGTCAAGATCGCACCACTGCACTCCAGCCTGGTGACAGAGCCAGACTCCACCTCAAAAAAAGAAAAAAAAGTCAGATCTTGTGAGACTTTTTCCCAATCACAAGAACAGCATGATAAAGACCAGCCCCCATGATTCAATTACCTCCTACAACACATGGGAATTCAAGATGAGATTTGGGTGGGGACACAGAGCCAAATCGTATCATGTGTGTTCCCCCAAAGTCCACATGTTGAAGTCCTTGCCCCAAGGTGATGGTTTTAGAGAGGTGGGGCCTGTGGGAGATGAGGTCATGAGGGCTGATTCCCTCGTGAGTGGGATTAATGGCCTCATAAAAGTGGCTGGCTGGGCACAGTGGCTCACACCTGTGATCTCAGCACTTTGGGAGGCCGAGGAGGGAGGATCACTTGAGTCCCGGAGTTGGAGACCAGCCTGGGAAACATGGCAAAACTCTGACTCTACACAAACTTAGCTGGTTGTGGTGGCCTGTGTCTGTAGTCCCAGCTACTTGGGAGGCTGAGGCAGGGGGATTGCTTGAGCCCAGGAGGTTGAGGCTGCAGTAAGCTGAGATTACGCCCCTCCACTCCAGCCTGGGTGACAGAGTGAGACCTTGTCTCAAAGTAAAAAGAAACAAGAAAAAAGACAAACTGTGGCCAGAGGGAGCTTGTCCGCCGCTCCCCCCATGTGAGGATGCGGGGAGAAGGTGCCATCTGCGGGGCTTGTCCTCCGCTTCCCCCGGCCCTTGCCAGACACCAACTTTGTGGGTAAGAAGCCACTTGGACTGTAGTGCTTTGCCATTGCACTGTGAACTGACTGAGGCAGGGAGTAGGGCTCCTCACATGACGTGAAGGCATAAAGAACGGAGCCAGGGGAGAGAGAGGGAGAATGCAGGGAACTGGCCTGGGCAACCGTGTCCGGTGAGGTGCCCCCAGCCACGAGCGCCCCGGGAAGCTTGGCAAACGTTTAGGACTGACTGACAAGCTCAGAGTCAGCTGAGGGCGGCTGAGGGGCACCAGCACCCTCAGAGCACCCTCAGTGGGCACCCAGCACTGATTCCCTGTGCCCAGGATCCTCTCTACTCCTCACCTAGCCCTGCAAGGCAGGACCTTCACCTGCACCTCGCTGAAGAGGACGCAGGAAACGTGCAGTGATTTGATCTCTGCTCTGGCTGTAAACAGAGACTGTGGGCTCCCCAGACCTGACTCCATCACACAGCAGCAGAGCGGGCCCAGCCTGGGGACGTGGGGCAGGAACATTCCTTCAAGGGGGCCCCAGAGAGCTGGAAAGTCCTGTGGGTATTGCACTGAAGCGAGAGAATTGCTTTCATCTGAATGGAACATGCTCGTGAAACTTAGACCAGGAAGGATTTCCTTTCTCAGGGCCTGAGGAAAATGAGGTGAGCAGCAGGTGAGAGTTCCGAAGGACGCACCTGGCGCCTGCACACGGCCCCTCCTGGGGGCTTTCTTCATTCATCGACTTTTTTTACTTTCTCTAGTCTGTGGTGCTTGGACATCTTGGGGTCTTATGGACCTGGAGAGGGACTGCCTTCCCAGGGTTAGCTAATTCCTAGAGGTAGCAGACCACTTGCCTCCAAGTATGTCTTATTTATTTATTTTTATTTTTATTTTTTGAAATAGACTTTCATCCTTGTTACCCAGGCTGGAGTGCAATGGCATGATCTCAGCTCACTGCAACCTCTGCCTCCCAGGTTCAAGCAATTCTCCTGCCTCCGCCTCCCAAGTAGCTGGGATTATAGGCGCCCACCAGCATGCCCGGCTAATTTTCTGTAGTTTTAGTAAAGACGAGTTTCACCATGTTGGCCAGGCTGGTCTTGATCTCCTGACCTCAGGTGATCCACCTGCCTCAGCCTCCCAAAGTGCTGGTATTGAAGGCGTGAACCACCGTGCCCGGCCTCGACTCTTCTTTCAAAGGCAGTTGTCTCTGTGTCTGCCATCTTATCACACCTGATTAAAACAACTCCTGGGTACTCTGAATAGCACTGTCCCCCACGTAGCAGTCAGCAGGGGAACCGAGCAGGGCAGGGTGTGCGGGCTACTGTGGACTTCTCACCTTCTCTGCCACCTGGCCTTGGGCAAGTGCTTCAGTCTAGGTTTCTATTTCCTTGTCTGTGTAACAGGCATAAGCTCAGGCCACCCTAGCACTGCAGGGTATGCCGGAGGACAAACGTCTGGTGGAAGACTGCTAAGAAGACTAGTCCATGTTCCTGTCTGTTCCCCGCAACTTCAGTGAGACGTGGTGAGGCTCCAGTCCACCTTCCACCACAGAAATCAAGGGCTAGGCAGGACCAGTGGCTTATGCCTGTCATCCCAGCACTTTGGGAGGCAGAGGCAGGAGGATAGCTTGAGCCCAGGAGTTCCAGACCAGCCTGGGCAACAGAGTGATCTCCCTGTTTTTTGTCTGTACAAAAAATTAAAAGTTAGCTGTGCATGGTAGTGCGTGCCTGTGGTTCAGCTACTTGGGAGGCTGAGGCAGGAGGATCCCTTGAGCCCAGGCGGTTGAGGCTGCAGTGACTCACGATCACACCACTGCACTCCAGCCTGGGCCATAGAGTGAGACGGTCTTTAAAAAAAAAAAAAATAGGCCAGGCACAGTGGCTCACACCTGTAATCCCAGCACTTTGGGAGGCCGAAGTGGGAGGATTGCTTCAGCCCAGAGGTTCAAGGCCAGCCTGGGAAACATGACAAAACACCATCTGCAACAAAAATACACAAATTAGTAAGGTGTCGTGGTGAATGCCCATGGTCCCAGCTACTCGGGAGGCTGAGGAGGGAAGATCACTTGAGCCCAGGAGATGGAAATTGCAGTGAGCTGAGATGGCACCATTGCACTCCAGCCTGGACAACGGAGATGGACTCTCTCTCTCTCTTTTCTTTTTTTCTAGACAGTTTTTGCTCTTGTCGCCCAGGATGGAGTGCAATGGCACGATCTCGGCTCACTGCAACCTTTACCTCCCAGGTTCAAGTGATTCTCCTGCCTCAGTCCCTGAGTAGCTGGGATTACAGGCATGTGCCACCATGCCTGGCTAATTTTGTATTTTTAGTAGAGATGGGGTTTCTCCATGCTGGTCAGGCTGGTCTTGAACTCCTGACCTCAGATGATCCCCCCACCTCGTCCTCCCAAAGTGCTGAGATTACAGGTGCGAGCCACCACACCTGGCTTTTTTTTTTTTTTTGAGTGGGAGTCTCACTTTGTTGCCCAGGCTGGAGTGCAGTGGTGTGATCTCGGCTCACTGCAACTTCCACCTCCCAGATTCAAACGATTCTCCTGACTCAGCCTCCTGAGTAGCTGGGATTACAGGCACACACCACCATGCCCAGCTAATTTTTGTATTTTTAGTATAGATGGGGGTTTCACTATGTTAGGCTAGTCTTTAACTCCTTTTTTTTTTTTTTTTTTTTTTTTTTTTAAAGAAAGAGGAAGAGAAAGGGGGAGAGAGAACAGGAGTCTTGTTCTATTGCCCAGGCTGGAATGCAATCTAAAAATAGGTATTAAAGACCTCTTTTATGCCAATAATCGTGCTTAACAACAGAGACAGGAAGGAATAAGGGAAGAAAATAACAAACAAACAGCCAACCAATATTTCATTTAAATCTGTGAAATACTATGCAATTGCTGAAAAGCGATTTACTTCCAATTAGGTGGTCATTTTTAGAATAGGTGTAATATAATACTGAGAAAAATGTATGTTTTGTGCTTTTGGGGTGGAGAATTCCATAGATATTTATTGAGTTTACTTGTTCCAGGTCTGAGTTCAAGTCATAAATGTCCTTGTTAATTTTCTATCTCGTTGATCTGTCAAATGTTGACAATATGGTGTTAAAGTCTCCCGCTGTCATTGTGCGGGAGTCCAAGTCTCTTTGTAAGTCATTAAGAACTTGTCTTACGTATCTGGGTGCTCCTGTATTGGGTGCATACGTATTTATGATCATTAGCTCTTCTTGTTGCATTGATCCTTTTACCATTATGTAATGTCCTTCTTTGTTTCTTCTGGTTTTTATTACTATTAAAGTCTGTTTTGTCAGAGAAGAAAATTACAACTCCTGGTTTTTTTTTTTTTTGCTCTCCACTTGATTGGTGAATCTTCCTCCATCCCTTTGTTTTGAGTCTTTGTGTGTCCTTGCTTGTAAGATAGATCTGGATACAGCGTACTGATGGGTTTTGACTTTTTATTCAATTTGCCTGTCTGTGTCTTTGATTGGGGCATTTAATCCGTTTAAATTTAGGATTAATATTAATATATATGAGTTTAATATTGTCATTTAATACTAGCTGGCTGTTTTGCCCATTTGTTGA
>CAUYLG010023402.1:0-10633 GCA_963573385.1 Cacajao melanocephalus | reverse complement strand
AGGCAAATTGAACAAAAAGTCAAAACCCATCGGTAGGCTGTATCCAGATTTATCTCACAAGCATCAACACACAAAGATTCAAAACAAAGGGATGGAGGAAGATTCACCAATCAAGAAACAAAGAAGGATATTACATAATGATAAAAGAATCAATGCAACAAAAGGAGTTAATGATCATAAATATACATGCACCCAATATAGGAGCACCCAGATGCATAAGACAAGTTCTAAATGACTTATAAAGAGATTTGGACTCCCGCACAATAATGGCGGGAGATCTTGACACCACATTGTTAATATTCGACTGATCAACGAGATAGAAAATTAATAGGGACATTTATGATTTGAATTCAGACTTGGAATAAGTAAACTTAGTGAATATCTATAGAATTCTTCACCCCAGATCTCCAGAACATACATTTTTCTCAGTATCATACTACACCTATTCTGAAAGTGACTATGTAATTGGGAGCAAATCACTCTTCAGCATTTTATAGACTTAAATGAAATATTGGTTGGCTATTTGTTTGTTATTTTCTTCCCTTATTCCTTCCTGTCTCCGTTGTTAAACACAATTATTGGCATAAAAGAGGTCTTTAATACCTTTTTTAGATTGCATTCCAACCTGGGCAATAGAGCAAGACTCATGTTCTCTCTCCCCTTTTTCTTCCTCTTTCTTTCTTTCTTTCATTAAAAAAAAAGGAGAAAGCATAGATTAGCATATTCATGGTCTTGAATTAGGCAAAACTTCAACTTTTCCTGGTAAAAGGAAAAACATTTGAAAATAAAACATGATCAAAAATAAAAATGTTTGCATTTTAAAAGACATTAATATGAAATTGAAAAGATAAGCCACAGACTAAGAAAAAAAATTTCAAATCATGTATTTGATAAAGACTTGTATCTAGAATATAAAATGTACTTACAATTAAACAACAAAAAGATAAATAACTCAATTTTTAAATGGGCAAAATATTTGAATAACCATTTCACCAAAAAGGTGTAGGAATGGCCAATAAAACACATGGAAAGATGGTCAGCCTCATCAGTCAGCAGGGAAATGCAAATCAAAACTACAGTGTGACACCATTTCTTCCCCACTACAATGCTACAGTAAAAAAGATGGACGATAACAACTAGAGGAAGTGAAAAAACAATAATGTGAACAAATTGAAATACTCATGCATTGTTGACGAGACATGCAGCCACAGTGGAAAACAGTTTGGCAGTTTCTTAAAATATTAAAGATACATTTACCATATGATCTAGCAGTTTCACTTCTACCCATCTACTGCAAAGAAATAAAAACGAATGTCTACACAACATGTGAATGTGAATATTCCTAGCAGCTTTATCCATAATTGTCCAAAAAGTGGAAACACACTGAATATCAACTGATGAATGAATAAACTCATGGGAGCCATTCATACCATTTAATAGAATTTGGCACCTAAAAGAAATGAAATATTGATATGTGCTACCACATACATGAACCACAAAAATAAATTGAAAGAAGGTGGATACAAAAGAACACATGTTGTATGATTCCATTTATATGGTGTCCATAAAATCAAATCTGTGTAGTCAGAAAGTTAATTAGTGGTGGCCTAGACCTGGGGGCTTGGGAATAAGGGCTGGCAACTGATGGGCATGAGGGATCCCTTAGGAAAGAGAGAAATGTTTCAAAACAGAATTGTGATGATGGCCACATAAGTCTAAAATTTTAATAAAAATAAGTGAACTGTGCCTTAAAACAGGTGAATGTTATGATATGTCGATTACACCTCAGTAAAGCTGTTTAAAAATAAAAGAAAGTTGGTTCACATCAGTCTTGCCCTTTGTTTTATTTCTTATTTTCCTAAGGAAAGCGAGATATTTATTGGCTAAAGGAAGCTTAAATTTATTGGTTCCACTCAGAAACTCTAAGAGAGACACTGGTTGAAGTCTGTCAGCCTCCAGAACTCTCAAGCACTGCGGGAATGAATGACCTACCCCTCCCGAAGGAGATGTGAAATACCTAAGGTGCACTCCAGCATCAGCTACAGCAGGCAAAAGCATGTGATGCACCTGAGTGGTCTCAGGAAGTGCTCCACACATCTCAGCAGGATCCAGGTCCTGTAGCTAGTTCTGAGAGCTTCAGAGAACAAGCCGCTACATCTTGCAGCACAGGACCAACATTTTCTAGGCAAGCGGGTTTGAAGCATAGGTAGTTAGGTCCCAGGAAGCAGTGAATGTCTACAACATGGGAGGAGGGCAAGGCCCACAGCGGGATTTCAAACCAAATCATTTGCAGAGTATTACTTCCAGCAACTGAAAAAAGCTTTCTTTTCAAGTGCTTATGGCATTTTCACCAACATAGACCATACGCTGCACCATAAAACAAGTCTCAGTACATATCCAAAGATCAAAATCATACAGAGTACTTGCTCTGGCCACAATAGTATTTAACTGGAAATCCATAATGATAAGATATCTAGAAAACTCCCAATCCTAGAAAACAAGCAACATATGCTAAATAACACTTTGGTCATAGCCGAACTCACAAGAAAAAGTTCAAAACATCATTAACTGAATGATGATAACCCGGTGCATCAAAATTTTGGATACAGCTAACATAGAGGTTAGAGAGAACTTTACAATTTTAAATGCCTCTACTGGAAATGAGTAAAAAAAGTAAAGTCAATTACCTATGCTTTTATCATAAGAACCCTGAAAAAAAAACCCAAAGTTAATAAATGTAATCCAATTATGAAAATAATGAAAATCATAAAATATAAAAATGAACACACAATAGAGAAAATCAATAGTTATTTTTTCTGTACACCATGCACAAAACTAAATTTTAGAATGATTTTATATTTAAACATATATCCAGAACACAGAGATCTTAGAAGACTAAATTAGGAAAATACAGGAAGTTGAAATAGAAAATGGAAATTCTGTGGGAATAAAAATCAGAAAGTAGTTACCTATGAGGTAGGTTGGGGGAAGGGCAGGGGATTAACAGGGAGCAGTTGGAAAACAACTTTCTGGAGTGAAGGAAATGGTCTAGATCTTCTTTTGGGTGGTACTTAAATGGGCAAATATAACTGTCAAGGTTCTTTGGCACTGAACAGTTAAGATCTGGGCATATAAATTACATCTTGATTTTTTTTAAAGACGAGTGTGCTTTAGGGAGCTTATGGTAGTGATATTAGGGCAATTGTCAGGCATACACTACAGAAGCATTCACAGCATATTCAGTTCAGGAATTTGCTGAGAATGGTTTTGCAGCCAAAAATATGAGATAAATTCAAACATCTCTGATAAGAGTCACTGGGGCAAACAACCACAAATCCCCACTCTTGTGGCACAGGTCATATCTTTAAGCGGTTATCACTAGATGGCTTCCCTTCAATGATGTTCTTCATCTAGGAATCCATAGTTCTCCAAGGGAAAATTGCAATTGAGGTTTTGGATATATTGGGTAGGAAAGAAAGTCATCCCTCATAAATCTTACTAATTGGAGCTGTCACCATTGCAAATTTCTAAACTTTGTGAGATAGCAGCAACCTTTCAAATGATATTCTGAGAGAGGAGATGATGGGCTAATGTGGCTTTCCCTCCATATTTATTTACTGTACAAGAACAAAATTCACATTTCACGTGAAGATTTCTCCCAGTCTATTTAAGTTCACAGGTTGTGGACCCCAGAGAGCTGATATCAACTGACCAGTGTCCTGTTAAGTCTAAACCCAAGACTCTTTATCACGTTGCAGTCTTAAGGTTGAATTTCTCTCCCTGTTTCTGGGAAGAATTAGAGATAAAACCTAAAGGTCACTATTCTTCTGAGAAAAGGGATCCTGGAGAAGCAGAGAGCAATGAGTTGGTGGCAGGAGTTCATGGTGATCCTGGCTGAGCCAGAAACCACAGTACACAAAGTTCCACCAGTCTTGCCTCAGGGGATGTGGTGACCAGCACCCTGACTACTCTCTCCAGCTGTTAATAATCTAACTAAGGGTTAGAGCTTTTTCATTTTCTTTCAGCTACTTCTAGCAGTGGTGGGAATATGGAATTTTTGCAAAAAAATTGGGTGGAAGAAAAAAGACATTTGTGTGAGTGTATAAATAGCTGACCTCCTTTTTCAGCCCTCTTCAGCGTCACCCTAGAATAAGATCTCCACAGCGTCTTCTGTTTCCTGGCAAGTGTTTTCTGCTACTTTGGATCGGCCATGACAGGCTGGAGCTGCCTTGTGACAGGAGCAGGAGGGTTTCTGGGTCGGAGGATCGTCCGCCTGCTGGTGGAGGAGAAGGAGCTGAAGGAGATCAGGGTCTTGGACCAGGCCTTCAGACCGGAACTGAGGGAAGAATTTTCTAGTAAGTAAACTTGGGTCATGGGTGTGTGGTCCATCTTAAATTCTGCATGAGTGTGGGGAGGTGGACTTTGTCTAACAAGTTATGGAAAGTTGTAGCCAAATGAAAGCCAATTCCACATCCAAAGTCATTAGAAAGGAAATAGTATAAAACGGGATAGTGTGAAAGATACTAGACGGGATGTCCAGAGACTGGATTCTGGCTCTGCGCCGGAACTTGAGAGGCAGCCACCTCCGCCTCCAGGCCTCTTTTCTTCTCTTCTAGAAAATCCCACCTCAGTTCTCTTTCTTGTCTATAACTCTTTTACGTTCTGAAGCTTTTTGTCTTGGCAGTTGCTTTGCAACATTCACAAAGGACACCCTTACCCTGGAGACCTCACCAGTGGGTCCCGTCTCTCTAGACCGCCCCAGGCTTTGTTTTGTTTGGAAGCCTCCTTAGCATTTTTAGTGAAGACAAAATAAAAGGAAGCAAAGGTAAAAATGAGCACGTAACTGTGTGTGTGGTTTACGTGCGTGAGTATTAGAGAGAGAGAGAGAGAAAATGAGGAGAGAGAATGAGAAAGAGAATGAATGAGAAAGAGAAAGAGGATAAAAGAGAGAGAGAGAGCATCAGTGGGAAGGAGAGCGCATGCACATGTGCACGGCACAGAGCAGAGACAGAGTAAGAGGCAGCGTGAGGCTGGACATGCCTCATTTAGGTTTCTCATATATGGCTTTTTTTAAACCATTTGTCTCTGCCACTCAATACTCCAAAGAAATTGACTGCAGAATTTGCCGTTGCAACTCCTTGTGCAAATAACACCATAAAGAAGGAAGGAAATGGGTCATATCCAACTGGACAATGAACCCATCAAGGTCTAGAAACATAAAGTCACTTGCCCAGGCTGTCTGATTAAGTGTAGCAGAGCTCAGACCACAGCTTCATTCCAGAGGCTTCATCACTTGGCCCTGGGGTTGATGCTTGGCAAACTGGATCTTCAGTTTCTCTCTTTGCCTCTCTGTGTGCCCAAACCAATTCCATGTCCACCTCCCCAACCCAGGAATTTGGGGAGACTATGCATCTACATGGGGGCTCTGGCTGCCCAGATAGTCCTGACCTGCCCACAGAGAAGTCCCCCTTGACAGCACTCAGGGACCACACCCAACAATCTACTCCCAATTCACTCTTCTCTAACCTCTTGAAATGTCTGATTTCCCCTACCTTCTGTTTTAATGGTGTCTTTGATAAACAAATATTAATATACTACCAATATTAAATGTTTGCAATCTTTATATCTCACCAATATTTGCACTCTAACACCTGATACCAGAAAAAAGAAATGCTCAGCCTATGGGAACAGTTCTCCCATGGTGAAAATTCAGAAAGTATAATGAATGGGCAAGGGCCTGTATAAAGATAAAACAGAGAATCTTATCAGTGTTCTTACTGTGTGAGGCACTAAAATTTTTGCATGTGTCGACTCATTTATTCCTCATAACAACCCTACGAGATCGGTTTTTTATTATCCTTTCTTACAGTTGAGGAGATAGTCAGAGAAAGGGTTAATTAACTTGTTCAATGTTCCACAGTTAAAATATGCTAAAGCTGGATTTGAACACACGCAGTCTAGAGCAACATCTATGCCCTTAAGTAGTTAGTAATTAGTCTAGCAGCTTTGAGAAGGAGGGAGCTATGGCTCCATCAACAAAGTCCCCTTTCCTGGCCTTTCTAGATCGCTGTGAACTCGTTGGGGGAAGAGTTCTTTTCTCTGCTTTGGGCTTCTTATGCTTTGAAATAGCAATTTATTTGAGCCAGTCTGTCTGAAGTTGGCAGCAAAGGAGAAGCAGAGGAAGGGAGCAGGAAGGGCAGAGGTGGAAATACAACCAGAGAAAATTCCACTCTCAGGCTGTCACCACCTCCTCCCCAGAAGCTCTTCCTTAACTCCTCCCCCTGCAGTCCCTTCTTGGAGTTCCCTGACTATGGAAAGGGGCTAGGAATAGATAAAACATGGCAGAGCCATCAGGAGAGCAAATGGTCCCGCCTGTACCCCAGGAAGGAATTTCTCCAGCCTTGAATTTTTCATTCTGAATTTCACTCTTACAGTTCTTTGTCCTTTGCTGCCAATTTCAGTAACACTGGCTTATTCTTAATCTTTCTCAGAAAAGTTGATTCTAAACAGCCCGTCCTGCATGTGGGGTACAGGGTACAAAGCTTGAGGTAGGGTGGGCAGGTTTGAGCCTTCATGAGAAGCCTGACCTTGGATCTATCCTTTAACTTCTCTGAGCCTCAGTTTCCTCATCAATAAAGTGGGACTCGGATATCCACTTCATGAGAGAGCTGTTAAAGGAAATAAACAAGCTGTGAGCGGGGCACAGATTATAAAGCATGAATGAGTGTAGAGTATTTATCCGAACTCCATGTAGCACAGCGTTCATTGCGTGGGCTAATTCCAGGTGACAGCTTTACTGGCAGCATCACTTTCTGTGGATTTCAGAGGAGCCTGAAGGTATCGGCGCTGTATCCTCTGCCCTTGGCTAGACACTGGATGGCTGGGATGTTGGTTCATTGGTGGCTGACTCATTTTCAGCATTGCTATCTGCTTTTGATGATATCTGATAAGAGTTTTTCAATGAAATTCATGATTTAAGCCCATCTGCAATTCCTGAGTAAGGGCTGCACTCTCCTCCCCGTTGTCCAAACAGGAAACTGTAGGAGTGATTTTGTCTTCTCCTTGTCCTCTCAGCCCAGATCCATTAGATACCAGGACTTTAAAGATAAAGTCTGAAACCCAAACTGGTGTGTCCCTCCCCTTCTCTGCTTCCACTGCTGGACCTGGCTCCAGTCCTCATCTAAACTTTGGCACCAACATTCTGATTCATCTCTTGATCACTTTGCTTTCTCATATCCCCTATACCAGTCCATTTTATACCCTCATGCCAAGATTAACTTCCTACACCACAATTCTGCTTCTGTTTCTCTCTCTCACTCTCTCTTTTTTTTTTTTTTTTTGAGGAAGGGTCTTGCTCTGCCACCCAGGCTGGGGTGCAGAGGTGCAATCTCAGCTCACTGCCACCTTCACCTCTTGGGCTCCATCCATCCTCCATCCATCCTTCCGCCTCAGCCTCTAAAGTAGCAAAGATTATAGGCACATGTCACCACCCTGGCTAATTTTTGTATTTTTAGTGGAGATGGGGTTTTACCAGGTTGTCCAGGCTGGTCTCAACCTCTGGGCTCAAGCAATCTACCCACCTTGGCCTCCCAAAGTTCCAAAAATTGTTTATTTATGTTTTCAATATAAAAAGAAAGGCATGAGCCACCATGCCCAGCCTGTTTCTCTTTTTATTCCAAATATCAATAAGCGTTTTTCTTTGACATGGCACTGGAGACCCAAAATCATGATTCCATACATGACTCCTCATTGCTTACAAAATTCAATTCAATTTCTTTTTCCTTTTATACCCAACTCCCCACAACCACCCTACTCTCCTTACGAAATTTGGTGAGTCTCTCGTGACTCTAGCACTGCTTATATTCCAGGCACACCAGACAGCTCACTGTTCAAATTACTCTTCTGAAATAAGATAAGGTAGAAACAGATGTTGTCTCTTTCCTAGTAAATTGCTACACATGCTGATTTCTGTGCCTTTGTTTTCTTGTTCCTTCCATTGAATGTATGCCCTCCTTTCTAACACCCCACTGTAACCGTCCTTGAACACCTACGTAACGTCACGTTTATCAGAAAACTTCCCAGGCAGATCCAGAAATCCTTCCGATGACCTGACCTGTGTTCACACAGAGCTCCAGAACAAGACCAAGCTGACGATGCTGGAAGGGGACATTCTGGACGAGTCATGCCTGAAGAAAGCCTGCCAGGACATCACGGTCGTCATCCACACTGCCTCTGTCATTGATGTCTTGGGTGTCATTCACAGAGAGTCTGTCATGAACGTCAACGTGAAAGGTACCGTAACCTGGGGAAGAGATAAAGCAAGGTGGGGAAATAGGATGAGAAAGAAGGACAAGGAAGGGAAGAGAAGTCCCTCCACTGAACACCTGCTGAGCTCTGAGCCAAGTGCCTTTACTGATTGCTACCAACTGGGGGAGCTCAAAGCCTCTATTTTCAGTTTTTTAGATGAGAAAACTAGGGCTGAGCAATGACAAGTAACTTGCCTAAGGTCCCCAAGTAAGTAAGTGGGTAGGAAAGTTTGACTTTAAACTCACCCCTGTGTGACTGCAAAGGCGGTGGAAGCTCTTTCTAATGTGGCTCCAATCAAAAGTCAACTTAACCAGCTACCCCTTGGTTCCCTGGGTCAGAATCAGACCTTCCAGGTGCCACCACAGTCATCATTTTGAACCTTGTGTGCAGGCTGATGAGAACATTCAGAGCCCTCCTGCCCATCTGAAAGATGAAGTTCTCTCGGAGAACTGGCACAGCTGGTTCACAGAGGTCTGTCAGGACAGAGTCACCCAGCACATGCCTGCCCACAGTATTTTCTTAACAATAAGAGTTTCCCAGTATCCAGAATACCATCTCTTCAGCTCACCACAGGGCCCGCGATTACAGAGCCATTTCCAGCCAGGTGCCCAAAGTGCACCCTCCCTCCACCCTCATCCCTTAAATGCTTGGTGGTCTTCCCAAACTGTGGCTTTCCAACCTACTTTAAATTCAGACACCTGTTTTTAAAAGGAATCTTGCCATGTATTCTCACCCTCTGATTCCAAGAGCCCAGTCTCTTAAGAACCACAGCACCCCAAACCCCAGCCTGGCTCTCCACATTCAGTCTACGCAAACTCCTTTTCTAAAGCAACTAATTGCTTTTAAGTCTCTAGCACCATCTCAAGAAAACAAAAACAAACAAACAAAACCCCTTTCCAGTATCTACTTACCCATACCTCTAAGTACCCCTTTAGTGCAAGGAGGATGCTAAGAGTAACCAGTTTTTTATTTTAATTCCTGCTCTCCATAGCTCCCAACAACAGGGGATATGGAATGACAGGGGAACTGTCAGAGGCATCTGTTTCCCAAAACCATTATCACTCCCAAGCTTAGCAAATACTTCACAATGTTGGTCAATTCTCCCTTGAAGATAAACTAACTGCAAATTTTCTCCCTCATTAGATTAACTTTTGAAAACATGAAGCTGTCTCTCTGGAAACTCAAATTGCACAGAGACTTCAAAAGGGGCCTTTCCAAAATTAAATTTATGTCAAAAATAGGTAAATAAAAATGATCATTTGCCTAGGAAATTCCTTCCTTCTTCAAGGAAAGGAGCTCTGGATACCTCCAAGTGCTTCCCTTCCACACAGCTCAGCGGACGCTGCAAGGTCCTCCCAATGCAGGTGTTACCAGCAGAGGGTACACTCCATCCCCAGTCCTCCACCAGGCTCCACAGAAGACGCTGGTGCGGGTTTTAAAGGAAGGTTTATCACCCCCCATTTCACATAACTGGGTAAACAGAGTCACAGCCAGAATTGGAGGCAGCTTTCCCAGGGAACGCCCAATCAGGAAAAGAGTGTGGGTTTCCGGTATGTTCCCATAGCCCACTCTTTGCTCAGTGACTCCAGGGCTGGTGCTTGTGATGAAGTTTTATTAGTCCTCAACAAAATGAGAAAAATACCAGGAATTGCATGTATATCCAAGAGTGTATATTGCCAGTACACAACTGTATACGTGTGTGTGTGTGTGTGTGTGTGTGTGTGTGTGTGTGTGTGAAATGGGAATTTTTCCACTGCCCTTTTGTGCCTAAGGACTGGGATTTTCCATATTATCAGAGTATAGCCTCCAGATTTTTAGGTTTTAAATCATCTGTCTTTAATGGTATTGATGACAAATCATAACTTTTCATATCTTTACTTGGCAAAATAAAATGTGATAACCCTAAATCCTTTTCCAAAATTAAGGTACACACACATCCATGACACCCGAAAGTCTACAAATTCTTGCTCTCTGGAACCCAAATTGCAGTTTCTTTTTGTTTTTGTATTTTTCCTATGGTTATAGCATAACCCAATCTCAGTCAGAGCCGCAGAAGAATGCATCCCAAATCTGTTATAACCACTGCACTCGGGAGTGGGGAGTGGAGCACATGGATCTGTCCACGTGGTTGCGGCCCCTTAGGGATATTTAGGGGTATTTCCTGGCACTGACAGCTTGCTCTTCATGGGCAGGTACCCAGCTCCTGTTGGAGGCCTGTGTCCACGCTAGTGTGCCAGTCTTCATCTACACCAGTACCCTAGAGGTGGCCGGGCCCAACTCCTACAAGGAAGTCATCCAGAACGGCCACGAAGAACAGCCTCTGGAA